>MJUU01051660.1:15427-28617 GCA_002080025.1 Modiolus philippinarum | reverse complement strand
AAAACAGAGTGACATCAACTGTTCTTGAAGGGTAAGCATGTCTTGCTGTATAAACTGCTCTTGTCACATGGTCAGTACGGGTAAGTCAATTCAGGGTAATGTCAAAACCAGTACTATCAGATCCAAGGAGAGGTGAAATGAGCCTGAAATTGTCTCTTCTTATTTATGAAACTGACACATCATGTTTATAATATCTATAATGTTGTGGTGTCAGTCTAAGAATAAGGCATAAAGTAACAAAGGCTGAATATATCCTGGACTTATTGGTTTACGAGACAGTGTTTTTGCTCTTCTCAAAAGGATAATGCATAAACTTCTAGGCTTGATAGTAATGAATTAACTGTGAAAATGTAGTTATTTTATCCTATTTATTTTTAGGTGTAAAGGTTGACAGTAATTCATTCCAAAGTCCTAGATGGGGTGGTATATATCTACAATACACCAAGTCCTGGAGGGAATGACACACTTCCATTGTCTGTTATTGTCTGATGTTATTTTATTCTGTTAATTTCAGGTGTAAAGGTCGAGAGTAATTCATTTCTAAGTCCTAGATGGGGTGGTATATATATCTACAACACTCAAAGTCCTGGAGGGAATGACACACTACCTGTGTCCGTCAGTCTGGATATGAAATCTGTAATGGAGGTGTTTATTACACAGTTAAAACTACTACTCAACCTACAGTCACTGGTAAATGTTTGGCTTATATGTATAAGATGTAGATTTTACTTTACTGTTTAAATAAAATATCAAATTAAAGTGTGTAATCACATGGAACAATTATATACAGAAAAAAACATTGTTATAATGCTACCATTTATTCAACCAGATATTGGTGTTATAAAGGGATTTAGAAATATATAGAATGTAGAGAGATTAAATTGAAAGCTCAGGTAAACTCGGGGAAAATATTTTTTCATTAACTAGAGCTTTAAGGAAGATGGCAAATCAAAAGAGGAGCATTATAATTAGCTTTTGCTGTAAATTCTGTAATTAACAAAATTAATACGGTAAGACATACATTTTGTGGCCTCTCAAATAAATCAAAACTTTATAAGAGTTAGTTCAGAAACATTGACTGGTAAAATTAACCAATGAACTGTTTTTCATATTCAGAAAGTATATCTTTTATTGCCCTAGAAATGTGATATTTTAAGATCCACAAGAACCAAAGTGAATCTGAGAGAGTAGTTTTTATGCCTTAACATGCTATCCCAATGTTGTTGCATCAAAATAAATCAACTTGATGAGTACTATCCAAATCAAGGCCAATTTGACCTACTTTTTTTTGCTTTAGTATTTTCTGCTTGAATGACTTTGTTAAATTTTTGCATTAGGCCCATTTCAAAATGCTAGATGTTTAATTGGTGAATACTACATAATTCATGGATAATTTTATAACTTGACCAATATTTAATGTTTAAAAGCCTTAAGTATAGTATTTTTTTACTTTCCATTATTCAACAAAAGTTTATTAAACAATCATCTGTAAAGGTTATTCCTCATGATTCAGCGACCGGGAACTAATTTTTATGCCCGATTGACTTGGGCTATCTATTATGAAAAATTTGTCGGCGGGGCATCCATGTCTTATAGACACATTCTCTAGTTTAAAAAAAAATATTATTGAGAAACTTTTTTAGGTAATGGTATGGACAGGAAGAATGTACTAATTAAGCTAAAATTGCTGTATGCATTGCTTTTTTTCCAGATGTTTAGACACTTATCATTTTCTCATTGTAGTTACCAGATTCAGTAGAAGTAGCTGATCCAAAGAATAAAATCATCACAGAATGGGTAAGTTGTATGTAGTTCATGTTTATTCATGATAATGTTAAGGATTTGTACATATATGATTGCATCATCACAGTATATTTTCCTACCATGTAAAAGAATAGAAGTTTGATTTATCCTATGTAAAATAATGTGTGAAAGTAAAAAAATATGTACATTGCTCTAAAGTTTGATGTGAATTTTTTTTCTTGTTTCACCTGTCAGTCTTTTGTTCTCATAATCTTCTGGATCAAGAAAAAAACTTTCATGAGAGGATTCATTCAAAGTTGTTGGTACACACATTAGTTCATACGAAATAAAATAAAGAGAAATACAGAAAATCATCCACAGAAGGTGAGCATGGAAAAAGTAAAGATAGGATATTTGTGCATGTAAAAATAGTATTACTTAGTTAAATTTTTTGATTGAATTCTCAAACAGATATAATTTAAAACTCTACAACAAATTACTGCTAGAAAAAAATGAGGTTTCCTTTACCTACATTTTTAGCTCACCTGGCTGAAAAGGCCGTTTGAGCTTTTGCCATCACTATGCGTCCATCATCCGTTGTCCGTCCGTCCATCTGTCAACAATTTCAAAAATCTTCTCCTCTGAAACCACTGGGCCAAATGTAACCAAACTTGGCCTGAATCATCACCAGAGTATGGCTTCTCAAAATTGTGTTCGATTAGGCAGTAGGTCAAACAACATGGCCACTGTTGCTAAAAATAGAACATAGGGGTAAAGAGCAGTTTTTGCCAATAACTTGAAAACTGTTACAGATATGAAATATCTGACAGGGATTAAAATGATCAGCATAATGAGATCTACCTACCGTGCAATTTTGAAGAAAATATGAAACCCATCTTGGAGCTATAGCCCTTTTTCCATAAAATTTTCTAAAATTGTGGATTTGTAATTTTTTATTTCAAAAAGTGTAACAGATATAGGTCAAGTGTAAATTGCAGAAATGTTCATCATATTAAAATCTACCCACCCTGAAATTTTGAAGAAAATCCAAAAACCTTTGTAGGAGTTATTGCCGTTTTTTCACAGAATTTTCAAAATTTTCATATTTTTCGTCTTTTATTTCCAAAACTATAGAAGATGAAGGTTCAGTGTAAATTGATTAAATGTTTGCCATGCTGCGGCTACTTCAAAACTGGTGTTAAAAATTGTTTATTGACCACCGTTTTCAAAATGGCTGCCAAAAAAAGGCGGGAAAATTCAACATTGTCTGATTTTAATGAAATTCGGTTTCCAAATAGATATTGATGATGTGACTTCAAAACCGATGTTGAAAATTGTTCGTTGACCGCCATTTTCAAAATGGCCACCAAAAAAGGCGAGAAAATTCAACATTGTCTGATTTCAGAGGGTCTCATTGGGGGTTCTAATCCCGGATCCCGCTTAACATTTTGTTAAATTCCTGTATCCCGCTTATCATTTTTTTGGTTTTCCCGTCTCATGTTTATTCATTTTTATGTAACGGGAACCAATGATTCGTTTTTGTGCATATATAAGGATAATATGGCATTTAAATAGTGTAGGCCAAGTAATTGGCAGTTAACGCTTAGAAGACAACGGCTTTGAATGTATTTGCATTTGAGTTTTATGTTTAACTTTATACATATATCTGTCGATCGTTTTGGACAAGATTCAGACATGATGAACGTAATTGTAAAACCACGAAGCCATCATGAGGAAGCCATCATTCCTATTCTCTTATCCGGACATCTGGGCACTTTACCTAATTAGGCAGTGAAACATTCGCATATCTATGTAAATTAAACTTTGATTTATTCATTCATTATTCAAGATAAATTAAACTCGCCACATAAATTTAACTATCACATTCAAATTTCAGGATCATTGTAACACCAGAGATATTGCCATTTAAAATTTCAATTTTTACATAGATTATAGAGGTAAACATTGCACTTTATTTTGGTGTACGATTAAAATCCTTTGATCTGATTGGTCAATCCAGTACTGTGATGTCATGCTTGATAAGAGAATCAGTATACAAATTTTCAGTGTCTGTGTTGAATTTTAACAATTTTAGACAGTATTATACCAGACAATGCAGATCAAAGGAAATTCACACAAATTATCGATAAAGAGAAATCTAAGACAACCAAGGGCAATGGAAACAAACTGTGCACCTCTTTTAGCCGGTCTGTTTCTCCACTCATATGAGGCTAAATTGATCGAAAAGCTTCTTCAAAATAAAGATAAAAAACCTGGCCCCATACTTTTATTTTAGCTTCCGTTAAATACTAGTAGATGATATTTTATCACTAAACGACCCTCGTTTTGGTGATTTTCTTCATGTTATAAACTAAGGAGTATCGCCCTCTGTCTTTAGCTTATTTTATCTTTACTATTTAGATCTTATTGGTAATTTATTCTATATCAGCTTTTACACATATTTCAAAATATTTTGATTTGATCTGCACTGAAAGGACATAAGTTGTCGAAATGCGCATATGCAGAAACTAAATTAAAAGTAACTTCGGTATTTTGTTATTTATTAGCACTAGACTGATGCCTCTGCTGGTGGACTGTTAGTCCCCTAGGGTATTCACCAACCAAGTAGGCAGTGCTGGTCTGAAAACCGACTTTATTTGGAAACTTGCAATATCTAAATTAAACAAAATTTTGTTCAAAACTAAGGAGTATCTCCCTCTCGCATAGCTCTGTCCTTAGCTTATTTTTGCTTTACAGTTTGATCCTATTGGTAATTTGTTCTCTTTCAACCTTTTCACATATTACGGTATATGGCTTTCCAAATGTTTTGATTTGATCTGCACTGAAGAGACATAAGTTGTTGAATTGCGCATATGCAGAAATTGAATTAACAGTAACTTCGGTATTTTGTTATTTATTACCACTGGGCCGATGCCTCTGCTGGTGGACTGTTAGTCCTCGAGGGTATTTACCAACCCAGTAGGCAGTACTTCGATGCTGGCCAGAAAACCGATTTTATTTGGAAACTTGCAATATCTAAATTTGACAAAATTTTGTTCAAAACTAAGGAGTATCTCCCTCTCGCATAGCTCTGTCCTTAGCTTATTTTTGCTTTACTATTTAGATCCTATTGCTAAATTATTCTCTATCAGCTTTTACACATACTTCGGTATATGGATTTCCAAATATTTTGATTTTATATGCACTGAAGAGACATAAGTTGTCGAAATGCACATATGCAGAAACTAAATTAACAGTAACTTCAGTATTTTGTTATCTATTCAAAAAAAGAGCTCGAAATTAAGGATACTACAGATACTTCCACATCGGCCTTGTTCCTTGACCTTTATCTTGAAATTGACAACAGAGGTACACTACAAACGAGGCTGTATGACAAAAGCGATGACTTCACTTTTCCAATAGTCAATTTCCCTTTTCTTTGTAGTAACATTCCAAAAGCACCGGCATATGGAGTTTACATCTCCCAACTCATTCACTACTCAAGGGAATGTGGTCGATACAGTGACTACCTTGATAGAAGTTGGCTACTAACAAATAGGCTACTTAAGCAAGGGTATATTACCCATAACTTGAAGTCATCACTACAGAAGTGTTACGATCGACATCATGATTTTGTGGAACGCTATGGGATATATGTTTCCCAGATGACAACAGATCTTTCTCTTTGCTACTAAGTTTGTTTTTCCTCTACCGGATTTGACTTTAATATCGGAGTTGACATGTTCAAGATGGCAGGTGTCTTATAAGAGGCAGGAAATGCTTACTCTTTTCTGTGCGTCTGATCTCACCCATTGATTTTTTATTGGGTCCATGTTGATAATTTTTGTATGTGTGTGTGTGTTTCATTTTTCTTTTCTGTGCTGTGCTCATGTAATGTCTTTGTTTCTTTGTTTTTCCGATGTTGCCATTGTCCTTGGTTTGTTCGTTTTAGACCGACGGTTTGGTTCTCACTTACTTACTATCTTACACAAGGGTGTCTGAAATTTTAAATCTTGCACTTTCAATGATATTTGATTGATTTTCTCACATTAAAAAGCGAAAATATGGTTTCTGTACTACCAGACTACAGTAAATATCTGTAATATCTCAAATGGCTAAAATATACTGGCTTGTCTCAAATGTGAGAAAAAATTACAAATTTTTCAAAATGCGCTAGACCATGATTGCAGATCACAAAATAAGATCTGACGGAGGCAGAGTAAATGCAGTAATACCTCAATAACTCTCTAAGCAAAAACAGACTTTTACTTCTATTCAAATAGTTTGATAGAAACTTATTGTCAGTGGTGGATCCAGACTTTCTGCTAAGGGAGGGGGGGACCAATATTTTTTTCAAAAGGGGGGCCCGGAACCCATTTTTTTTTAAAAACCCCTAGGAATTTTAAATATTTTCCGACCTAAGGGGGGCCCGGGCCCACCCAGGCCCCCCTAAGTCCCCCACTGATTGTAGTTCTTTGTTCTCTGTAATATGTAAGTCTAGGCGCATTCTAGCAAAAACGCTGTGGCCATTCCTTGTACATGCAAACTTAACACTCCTGAAAGATATAGGGAATTTTATCATAGACCACATAAAAGAATCCTGTAAGATACCTCTTCATTTTTTATCTTCGACGGAATCCTGTTGTTTTGGATTTATACAGAAACGTCACTGCATGTTTGTACATAAGATGTACATACAAGTATTTGACAAAGAAAGTCTCAAAAATCCCGCTTAGTGAAATTATTATTTTGCCCAAATTCCTGAACCATTTCTATCTGATTTCATGTATCCCGCTATACTTCATTTTCCGTTTTCACGCACAAAATTCTGACTTTCACGAATCAAGCTTACTGAAAAAGGTCGATCCCGTGTCACGCTTAGACCCCAATGAGACCCTCATTTCAGTGAAATTTGGTTTCCAAAAGGGTATTAATGTTGCAACTTCAAAACTGATGTTGAAAATTATTCGTTGACCGCCGAATTCAAAATGGCTGCCAAAACAGGCGGGAAAATTCAACATTGTCTGATTTCAATGAAATTTAGTATCCAAGTGAATATTGGTGTCACTACTTCAGAACCGGTGTTGAAAATTGTTTGTTGACTTTGGCTGCCAAAAAAGGCGTGAATATTCAACATTGTCTGATTTCAATGAAATTTGGTGTCGAAATTGGTCCTTAGCAAGACTGTTTTTTTTGTCAAAAAAGCCCAACAAAGAAATATAGTAAAACATCAGACAGTTCAAGATGTGTTGTTTGAGCATCCAAAGTTTTGAGAGACTGAAGATCAACTGTGTAACTTACAATGTTAGCTTGATTGTGGCAACTGAAATCCAGATGAGCGATACAGGCTCCTTGGAGCCTCTGGTATATACAAGTTATCATAAAAAAGTTATCATTTTGTTATACAACAATATAATTTCTTATATTGTATAAAAAGCTGAGTAAATAGAATATTTCAAAAGTAACTACAATCAAACAAACTGTCTGACCATTTAAAGTCCGCTTAATGATATTTAGATGTATTTATTCATGACCACCTAGGTAACACAGCAAAAGACCATGATTCTGTCCCAAAAATAGACCAAGTGTTCTTTTTGAATGACTTTTTTGTCATCAAGCTTAAACTGGAATTCGAAGTATAGAATTAGAAGCGATATCGAGAGATTCCTGAAAGGGAGGTAATCTAAATTCTATGACATTTGAAAATGATGATTTTACATTTCCTTTTTAAATACAAAGAATGGAAAAGGAACATATTATAAATAATAAATATGGAGACTGCATACTAACAGACAAAATCATGTTGCTAAGTAACTCATCCTGTTTTATGTGACCACCTATCGTATGTGATCTTCTTTTATTGTTCCCTTAGGAAGTCACATAACACAGGTTTGACTGTTATCTTTTCTCCCATTTTAAGCATTTTAAGAGGTGTAACATTAATGATCAATATTTATTTTCAGGAGTTAGATGGTTGGTTAAGACACAGATGTATAGAAAATCTAGGTACATCAGCATCAACATTAAAGTCTCTGGCACAACTTTTAGGCAAAATTAGAAATATAGTTATACAAGATCATATAGGAAAATTGGTAAGAAACAGTCATAGTGGTATAAGTATACTTTGCAGTCATTCCGAAGGTCCATGGGACATTGGCAAAAGTCTGGTAACTTACGTTTGGTCCGGTGAAAGTTTGTCTCATGTTGGACCAGATGTTCAGTAAAGATTTTGTTTTACAATAACTTTGTTGAAGATTTTTTCCAATTTTATTATATCCTATCCAAACAATGAAGCCAAAGAAGGTGTGATGAACTCGATTGTCGCTGACAGTTGATTAGCTGTCGTCTTAACCTCAAGCCTAACCGATGTCAAAATAAGGATTAATTATGGCCGATGATGCTGAAAAACCTTTCTGGTGTGTTGATTTCAACAACAGCTAGCTTTATTCCTCAGATTATTGACGAGAAATGACAAGAATCATGCAGACTCGTGTTTCTATTTAAGGGAAACAATGAACTTCCTGTTAATCAGTATGTCTTAATACCGCAAACTTATAATGAACAACAAATAGGACCACAACGTACCAATGACTTAAGGGGATATGGTACAGTAAAGATTCTGAACTGATTTTTTCGTGAAATTTTGAATTTGAACATACTTTCTCCAAATCTGCAAAGAAAAGTATACCTTCATGATTTCGTTTTCGAGATAATTGGGATTCAAATTGCTCATTTTCCAAAATAATTTGTAAAACTGGTATTTTTACAGCAATATGTTAAATGTCATAACTTTTAAACCAATGAAGCTAATTGCTTCTGGTTTTTAGCTACTGCTTCGTGAGATATTTCTGAAGAAGGTACGCATACATTTTAAAACAAAATTTTATCATTTGTGGTTCGAAATTGACATTAATATAAATATTTATAGAATAAAAGTTCATTTTTCGTGGGTAAAATTTCACATAGAAAAAATTGTGAACTAATTTTTTTTCTTCATAATTAACAGAGGTCTTTGTAAAACAGCACTCTTTTAAAATTCGCTTTGAAAAATGGGTGTCATGTGCTTATTTTAAAGATACAGAGAGAAACCTGTCATTTTCATCACTACAAATGAGCATTGCCGGTTTTGGCGCGAAATGACGTTGCGTTATATTTCGCTCGGAAAAAACGTCGTCAGAGGTTAATGTTTTCCACATATTAGTGTTGCAAAAATGGAACAGAACTGAATTCCATTTAACAGGAAAAAAATACATCAAACAGAACAGATAATTGATCCCGTGATTTATGATTACTTGCATCTAAAGACATTCACAAATATCATTCCAATATCTATTTTATCATAAATTCACAGTTACTTCGGTATTGTGTTATCAGATACCTACTAGACCCTTCTATAGTGACTGTTGGCTGGATAAATGATTATACCGATCCTCATTTAAAGTTAAATGCATTCGATAGGATAATTATGCATGTGTGTCGTGATTATGCCTCTTCAATATCATACTACCGCCTATTATTTATTTGTAATACATTGTTACAGTTTAGGACATTTTGTATTTAACCCAATAAAACCCATGAAAATATTGTAATATAAAAAAGTAATTTTCACAGGATCTTAAATGGAATTTTCAAAGCATCCCGTGAAAATTCAAATCGTAAGATGCTGTGAAATTGCCCTGAAAATGGCCATGATCATGTGCCCCCTGACTTTCTCGTGGCAATCCCGTCATTTGTTACCTGTCAGCTAAAATATAGAAAAGTCACATCATTTTTGTCTGGCCTGCAATGAAAGGCATGGAAAGCAAGACATATGCGTACAAAGAATGACGGCGTCGGCGGCGGTGGCGGCGGCGGTGGCGGCGGCGTAAACTTTCATGTTAAGTTTTTGTGATTAGGTCATTTTCTCAGTAACTATAAATGGCAGGTCAATAATATTTGGTATATAGGTTGGTCTTGAGTAGTTCATGACATTCTGTCATTTGGCTTTTGTCCTTGACTTCAATTTCACGGTCTAGTGAGCATGTTAAGTTTTTGGGATTAGGTCATTTTCTCAGTAACTGTAAGTGGTAGGTCAATGATATTTGGTATTTAGGTTGGTCTTGAGTAGTACATGACAGTCTGCTATATGATTTTTGTCTGTGATCTCAATTTCACGGTCCAATGAACTTGTTAAATTTTTTTGCTTAGTTTAGTTTCTCAGTAACTATAAGTGGTAGGTCAATGATATTTGGTATGTAGATTGGTCTTAGGTAGTTCATGACAGTCTGTCATATGGCTTTTGTCCTTGACCTCAATTTCACGGTCTAGTGAGCATGTTAAGTTTTTGTGATTAGGTCATTTTCTCAGTAACTATAAGTGGTATTTGGTTTATATATTGGTCTTGCATAATACATGACAGTCTGCTATATGGCTTGTGTCTGCGACCTCAATTTCATGGTCCAGTGATCATGTTAAGTTTCTTAGTATCTATTAATGCAAATTCAATAATATTTGGCATGTGGGTTTGTCTTAGATGGAAGATGACAGCCTGCTATTTGGCTTTAACCCTTGACCTCAATTTCATGGTCTAGTGAACATGTTTGGTTTTTCAGTATCTATCAGTGGTAGGTCATTAATATTTGGAATTTTGGTTTTGGGTGATATGTGACAGTCTGCTATATTGCTTTTGTCAGTTAATCTAATTTCACAGTCTAGTGAACATGTTAAGTTTTCTGATTTAGGCAGTTTGAGTTTTCACATCAATTTTGCAATCAAGCAGGGACAGGCGAGACATCAATTTGGGTCCACACTTGTTAAGGGTTCTTTTTTATCTGTCACAGGCTAGATTCTAACTGCATGACAACCTCAATATTTGTAAGACCAAAGTCTTTGTAGAATATTTTAGATGTTATGTTTTTAGTTTTGTGGCGATCTTGTTCATTCCTTCAATTTTAATGACTCGTGAAATTTTTAAGGATTTTCATGGACTTGTATTCCAGTACTAGTAACCTATACTGCAAACTTGATAAAATTCTGCAGTGCATTTGTTTAATTGTAACATGTGTAAATCTTTTTTAAATGAAATGAAATTGTTGTTGGAAAAATTGATTCTATTGAAAGGGCTGCCATGTGTTATGAGAAATTCATATAACCACATTGATTTTTATACATGCTTTCATAGACAGTGACCTGTCCGCAATTCACGTAGTCCGATATTCATGACGTCGCACTCTACTCTGTGACGTCAAGAAAACAACATTCCAGATCCAGCGATGTTACTATCTTCCCTTGGCACTGTATCGTATCCCCTTAATGGAGATATAAAGGTGAATAGATGAAGTCAAAGCACAAAAAATAAATTATTTTTTATCAATTATATCAGTCTGAGTTGTAATCGGGTATAAAGTTTATCATTGTAGAAAAGAAAATAAGGGAGTCAGTCCTGAGCATATCTTTCATGACTGTTTGATTATCATGATTATGTTTGTGAAATATAGAATATAGGACTTTTTGTTTTTGATACGGACTTTATCACGGTAGCATATCAGGTGAGCCCGCTAGGGCGAACCTGATATGCTACCGTGATAAAGTCCGTATCAAAAACAAAAAGTCATATATTCTGTTTATCGGGAATTTCCAAATGTTGCAGTTTCGTTGTTAATTTTGAAAAAAATAAGGGGAACTCTTTCTTTGGCGAATAATTCAAGCGTAAACTGTATTGTGCACAATTCTTGTTGACGTCAGGGTAGTGTGACGTCACATCCTTCTGTATGTTGTGGTTGAACAAGACACGTCTTGTCATTTTAATTTCGTTGGAAATAGTGTAACAAATGATGAAAATAGTTTCAATCAACTGGTGTAAAACAACATACAATCAATGCCGCAACATAGTAAGTAATTATTGCTTCAAATGGACATCACCCGAGAAGATTAATTTGTCAAAGACAGACCGTCATTTGAGCATGGCGCCTTTCTTGTCACTGAAAACACCCTGCGTAATTCAGGATTGTAGGGGTTTGTAGTAACGGGGTAGGCATCTCTTTGTCTTCATTTAAACTCGGGGACAGTTCATTGGAAGAAAGCAAACCATCATAGCGAATTGGATTCATAGCCTGATGTTTTATTGCAGTGTCAAGGTATGAATTTTTCATAAAATACAATCAAAAGTTATAGGGAAACGTGTATTTCTGTTTGAATTACGAACAATTTCAAAATTGTTTACTGTTTGTTGTCGCAAATAATTTTCATTCATGAGTTGACTTTACATTCAGATTAATGCGCGTCGTTTCGGTTCGCGCATGTCATCTGACGTACTGACCCAATAAATTTTTGATATGGTCCAGTACGTTGATAATGACTTTATCGATCAGTACACATCAAAGGCAAGAAGCATAAATTACCGATAAATGGAAGTAAAATTCAGATTTCATTAAAGTAAAGAAAATGTAGGGGAACATGTGTACAGTAATCTGGAACACATTTGCATATTTATTAAGTAGAAATAAAATATCTCATTTCATTTAAGATCCACCTGCTAGATACATAGACTTATAGTGCATGGATACTGCAACATGTTTACATAGAAAATCAACATTAAGCACATTTTAATTAAATTACCTTTCTTTTAAAGTTCGAATAAATAGCTGCTTTTAATTAAATTGGATCAAAAATGTTTTCGCCCCTAAACATTGACCCTCCAAGTTAGGCCAGACTTTTTTTATTTTCTGTTTAATGGGAAAATTTGAAAAAAATAGGGTAGAGAGGGCGAAATAAAAATAAAAATAAAAGTTGAAAAATTGTTGAGTCGATACAAAAATTAAAAATAAAAGTGATCTGAACTACGTTTTTTTTTTTTTGAAAGTTGAGTAAATATAATTAAAAAAAAGAACATGTACCCTTTTATATGAAACCATGGTATTGCTGATGAATTGTGAAAAGTATATACCATTACGATTTCAGAAGTACATGTATTTAATCAAACAATTTTTGTTCCAAACCAGGGCTTCAGCAGATTGTGATAACCAAGAAGACAATAAAGTATGCACACTATAATTGTTATTACTGATTATTCGGATTTTGTTTGGTTTTATGCATTGTATACAATTTTTTAAATTATGGATTTCTTATGTTTGGGTTCTAGTGATGAATTAATTCAAGAAAAAGCCATACAGCTCATTCAATAGTTGGATTTAAACATGTGTGTTATGCTCTCATGTTCATCTGTTCCATATCCTTTTGTAAAACACATACATGTACTAACAGAAAAGTATCCTAAATTTAACAAAACAAATCTGTCATGTTATTGCTCACAAAATGCTTAATACAGTCAAATGGACACATCAAACCAAAAAATTACAAGTAAAAATCCAGATTGATGACTTTTGGTTGTATAAATAAAGATAAGTCCTTGAAAAACATATGCAGTAATATTTAAATACAAAATAAATCTAACCATCAAATGAAATATA
>MJUU01051660.1:0-15317 GCA_002080025.1 Modiolus philippinarum | reverse complement strand
TGAGGAATTAATTTCAGAAAAAGCCATACAGCTCATTCAATAGTTGGATTTAAACATGTGTGTTATGCTCTCATGTTCATTTGTTCCATATCCTTTTGTAAAACACATACATGTACTAACAGAAAAGTACCCTAAATTTAACAAAACAAATCTGTCATGTTATTGCTCACAAAATGCTTATTACAGTCAAATGGACACATCAAACCGAACAGACTCAAGGCTACGGTAAGGGCTTGAGCAAGGGCTAGGGTTACGGTAAAGGCTTAGCTGATAATTTCATATATAACCCCAATACACCAAGGAATTTTCACCAACAGCAGCAAAATTCATCTCCTTAAAAATTAATTGATGAATTAAAAATACAAATACAGGTATTTAATACTATGAATTATATATCAAGTTAAAGGGAATCAAATGAGCTATGTGTAAAAAAAAATATTTTTAAAAATTACAAGTAAAAATCCAGATTGATGACTTTTGGTTGTATAAATAAAGATAAGTCCTTGAAAAACATATGCAGTAATATTTAAATACAAAATAAATCTAACCATCAAATGAAATATATATATATATATGGACTTAGTTTACAATGTACATTTGTGTACTTTAGGGATCCTACTATATTTATAACTAGGTGGTGATTTTTTCCTCTTTACCACAGAAGGTTTGGGTTAGTGATAGCCTAAGGGTTGTAGGTTAGGATTACAGATGGGTAAACCTGGTTCGAGTTGGGTAGTGTCCGTTTGTTTAGATAGGTTTGAAATAGGATTACCATTACTATGACAGAGAACCCTAAAGTATACTAGTAAATTTATTTAATCCAAACAATTCCAAGAAGAATGCCACAGAAATCTTGTCTAAAAAGACTATACACCTTGTTGGCTGCCTGTTTAGCCTCCAGCCAGGTGTGATAGTTTGCCGGTCACAAAATATTTGGAAGTAGTAAGCCTTGAACCCTCATTGGAACTGTTCTCTCATTTAATTCTACAATATTTTTTTTTCATTATCCATTATTTCCAGTGTGTCAGTAGTCTGCCTCATCGTACAAGTTGAACGCATATGAAATCACTCAAAGTCTATATGTTCATTTCTCGAGTAAAGAGTGTTATATAAACCAATAAATTTAATCCCCAAATGGCTTTGATTCCTTTGAAATACTCGCCACTTTCTTGAAAAAAATTCCTTGCCTTAAATTGATGGCATATTCGATGTTTTTGTCCAGAGATTGCAAAGTGAAAGTACATATATTTAGAACCTTCCCAAGATGCAATGCGCAGAAATATGCGCAAACAACACGTACAAGGTCATTGACAATTTGTAAACATACCAAATCATTGGAAGACTGCAAAGTGGTCTACTGTTGAAGGGTTAAAAAGCTAAAATTATACTGAGCACAATTTTTGACCTGCATTTTTTATTTTTTATAATGGCAAAATTATGGAGTCGGCGGAAAAAATAAAAATAAAATCCAAAAGAACCACTTTTATTAGCTCACCTGACCCGAAGGGTCATGTGAGCTATTGCCATCACTTGGCGTTCGTCGTCCGTCCGTCCATCCGTCCGTCGTAAACTTTTTCAAAAATCTTCTCCTCTGAAACCACTGAACCAAATTTAACCAAACTTGGCCTGAATCATCACCAGGGTATCCTCTTTCAAAATTGTATCTGATGAGTCCGAGGACCAAACAACATGGCTGCCGTTACTAAAAATAGCACATAGGGGTAAATTGCTGTTTTTGGCAAATAACTCGAAAACCATTACAGATATCAAAAATCTGACATGAGTAAAAGTGATCAGCATGGCAAGATCTACCTGCCCTGCAATTTTGAAGAAAATCTGAATACCAGTTTTGGAGTTATTGCCCTTTTTCCGGAAATTTTTCAAAATTTTAATATTTTTTATTTTTTATCAAAGAAGCTATAGCAGATAGAGGTCAACTTTAAATTGCAAAAATGTTCAGCATATCAAGATCTACCCACCCTGAAATTTTGGAGAAAATCACAACCCTTATAGGAGTTATTGCCCTTTTTTCACAGAATTTTCAAAATTTTCATATTTTTCATCTTTTATTTCCAAAACTATAGAAGATGAAGGTTAAGTGTAAATTGATAAAATGTTTGCCATGCTGTGGTGACTTCAAACGTGGTGTTGAAAATCGATCGTTGACCGCNATTTGGTTTCCAAATAGATATTGATGTTGCGACTTCAAAACCAGTGTTGAAAATTGTTTTTTGACCGCCATTTTCAAAATGGCTGCCAAGAAAGGCGGGAAAAAATCAACGTTGTCCGATTTCAATGAAATTTGGTTTCCAAATAGGTATTGATGTCGCAATTTCAAAACAGATGTTAAAAATTGTTCGTTGAGTGCCATTTTCAAAATGGCCGCCAAAAAAGGCGGGAAAATTCAACATTGTCCGATTTCAATGAAATTTGGTTTCCAAATAGATATTGATGTTGTGACTTCAAAACTGATGTTGAAAATTGTCATTTTGTCAAAAAAGTCAAACAAAGAAATATAGTAAAACATGATCAGACTTAATACAGTTCGAGATATTGGTGGTGTTCCAGCTACCAAAGTTTGAGAGACTGAAGTTCAACTGTATAACTTACAATGTAAGCTTGATTGTCGTATTGTGCTTCATAGTTCTCTTCACAATATAAGAAATATATTTAAACTAGATTATAATGGGGAACCCCTGCCAAAATTTTTTTATGGAAAGGGGGACTTGGAATGTTTTGATTTCAGCAATATGCATTATCTGAATTATAAGGTGAACCCCTGCCCAAATTTTTTTTTTGAATGATGGTCTGATATGGGTTGTAATGGATAGTGGGCTTTAAATTACCATTGAAACTGCTGAATCTACTTGCCCAATTGGAACCATACTTGGTGACAACTGTCCATAGTCGGTACCTATCGAAGAATGTGTCTGGTAAGTCTGCATGTATTCCAAGATGGCCGCCAGCGGGGACCATTGTTTATCATTGTACCCTATGTGGAAAACATGTTCAAAGATTTTCCCCTTTGAAACTTCTAGAAAATGAGACACTTTAACATTGGGTTACTTTTGGCTGCAGTTTATGCCAGTCATGGATTAGGTGAGCTATACAGGCTCTTTAGAGCCTCTAGTTTTTATTTCCATTTTGGCTAAAATAGGGTCGGGCGGCCCGTTAAACAGAAAATAAAAAAAGTCTGGCCTTACTAATATCCTTTGACATAGAAGAAGGAACAAAATATATAGCATTATTAGTGCAATAAATTTTGGTCCTGTAATATGTGATTTGGTCCAGTAATACTGTAACTATTATTGTACCAAATGTCAAGTAAATCGTTATTCACCTTGGGAAACACTGACTTTGTTAAATTCTTATATCTGTAATGTACTAGTGGCTAGGGGATTGCATCATGTGACAGGGAATGCATCGTAAATCTGGGAATGCTTCATGAATAGGGGAATGAATCATAAATCATATTTTGATTATAAAAGAGCAAAACCTGATTTCAGAACCATTCAAAACACTGTGTTTATCAAATATGTTTACCAACTTATGAAGACTTTAACTTGGTAGCAGACTTTGACATTTGACTATTTTGAAAATTAATCAAATGAAAAAAATTCAAACAATCTAAAGTTTTACCAGAAATAATTAATAAAGCATAGTTTATTCAGCAGTCCTTTACAAAAGGATAAGTAGACTACTTTCATCAACTGTACTCACCATCTGTAAATACTGAATTTGATGATGTGACCTTCAAATAGTTTAAACAAAAATCATTTTGTAATAAACAATTTGTGTAACAGTTAAAGTTAAAGTATAATTATCCTCCATGGTGGACCTGTTTAAGAGAATAGAGTATACAGAATAGTAAAAGAGTTGAACCCTTGCAAAGCAAAAAAATGGTTTATACATGTATGTCTGGAGTTCAGAATAAATTTTATTAATTCTCAATATTTATTTCAGGTTGAAGAGGCAGTAAGCAGTATTAAATCTAGTCATAATTACTTAGCTCAAGGAAAGTTAGAAAAAGCCTTCCTAAAATCAAAACAAGCTATTATAGCTTCAGGTAATTTGTCAATGTTATAATGAACTAAGAGTGAGATTATGTAAAGAAATTAAGTATAATGGTATATGTAGTACTGTTGTTTTTTGTTGAATCGATACAACTTGTTAGGCATTTTGACACAACTTGGCCAAAGTCTCAAAAATGTAAAGTGACGCTTTGATAGATACTGAAACCTTCAATTCATCTCATTTGAATACTTCTAATGATCACTTCAAGATATGTGGATGGATATTGAATAATTCATAAAGATTTCTTTTTAATGAACACAAAACAACAGGAGCATTTAAAGTTCCATTAAAATTACAGGACAGAAAATGCTTTTTAATTTTAACTAATTATTTTAGCTTAAAAAGTTACAAGCATTCATAACTAATTTGCATTTTGAAAAAGGGGAGGGGGTATACACAAATAAGCAGTTTCAGATGTTAACTTGAAATTTGCTGCCTTTAATTATCCCCACCGCAACACGATGCAGGGATATGGTGATGCCGGGCATCCATGTGTCCGTGCGTTCATGCGTCTGCCTTGTAAGCGCTCTAGCAAGTTTATTTCTCATTCGATTTTAATGATATTTATACTGTAGCTTTAGTTCAAGGATGGCTCAAGTGAGTTTAAAGATGAGTCCTATTCGAGTATTTTTGTAGGAGTTATGCCCCTTTTTATGCCCCCAGATCTTTAGATCGGGGTATATTGTTTTTGCCCTGTCTGTGTCTGTCCGCAACTTTAACATGGCTTATAAATTTTAAACCAGATGTTATAGGAACTTCATATTTGGTATTTGTATTGATCATGTGAAGCTGAACACCATTATGCAAATTTCACTAAGGTCAGGTCAAAGGTCAAGGTCACAGAGGTCAAAAGGTCAAAATCTAGATTTTGCTATAGCTCGTTAATTATAATTGCTACAGACTTTATATCCTATATATGAATAGATTTAACAAAGCTAAATATAAATCCACCAAAAAAATTTGGGTCAGGTCAAAGGTCTATTGCCTATATCTTTTCAACCAGATGTGATAGGACCTTCATATTTGGCCTGTATATTGGTCGTATGAAACTGAACAGCTTTATGCAAATTTCACTGAGGTCGGGTCAAAGGTCAAGTTCACAGAAGTCAAAAGGTCAAAATCTAGATTTTGCTGTAGCTCGTTAATTTCAATTGCTAGAGACTTGATATTCCATATATGAATAGATTTAATGAAGCTTAGTACAAATCCACCAAAAATTTTCAGCCAGGTCAAAGGTCAAGGTCACTGAGTGCAAATTTGAAAACTTTAACATTGCCTATATTTTTCCAACCAGATGTGTTTGGCCTGTATATTGGTTATATGAAACTAAACAGCATTATGCCAATTTCACTAAGGTCAGGTCACAAGGTCAAGGTCACAGAGGTTAAAAGGTCAAAATCTAGATTTTCCTGTAGTTCATCAATTACAATTGCTAGTGGCTTCATATTCTATATGTGAATAGATCTAATGGAGCTTAGTACAAATCCACCAAAAACATTTGGGTCATGTCGAGAGTGAAAAATTGAACTTTTTTAACATTGGCGACATCTTTTCAACCAGGTGTGATAGGACATTCATATTTGGCCTGTATAATGATCAAATAAAGCCAAACACCATTATGCAAATTTCATTAAGGTCAGATGAAAGGTAAAGGTCACAGATGTCAAAAGGTCAAAATCAAGATGTTGCTTTTAGCTTGTTAATTACAGTTGCAAGAGGCTTGATATTCTATATTTGAATAGATCTAATGGAGCTTAGTACAAATGTCTACTTAACCTTAATTTCTAGTGATGGCAATTATCTAAATCTAGTGTTTCACAAACACATCTTCTTAACTTTGAAAATTGACAAAATATCCTTGTAAGTGCTCTAGAAAATTTATTTCTCTTTGGATTTGGATAATATTTACACAGAAGCTTTAGTTTTAGAATGCCTCAAGCGAGTTCAAAGATGAGTCCTATTCTAATATTTTTGTAGGAGTTATGCCCCTTTTTAACTTTGAAAATTGACAAAATATCCTTGTAAGAGCTATAGAAAATTTATTTCTCATTAGATTTGGATAATATTTACACAGAAGCTTCAGTTGTAGAATGTCTCAAGCGAGTTCAAAGACGAGTCCTATTCAAGTATTTTTATAGGCGTTATGCCCCTTTTTAGCTCACCTGGCCAAAGTCCATGTGAGCTTTTGCCATCACTCGGCGTCCGTCATCCGTCCGTCCGTTAACTTTTATTCAAAGATCTTCTCGTCTGAAACTACTGGGCCAATACTAACCAAACTTTGCCTGAATCATAACCAGGGTATGCTCTTTCAAGTTTGTGATTTTTATGTCCGTAGATCAAACAACATGGCCGCTGTTACTAAAAATAGAACATAGGGGGTAAATTGCCATTTTTTGCAATTTACTCGAAAACCATTACAGATATCAAAATTCTGACTGGAGTAAAAATGATCAGCATGATGAGATCTACCTGCCCTGCAATTTTGGAGAATATCCATTTACCCGTCTTGGAGTTATTGCCCCCTTTTCTGTAAAATGTTCAGTTTTTCATTACTTTTAGTCTTATATATTGAAAATGGTAGAAGATAGAAGTGAAGTTTATGTAACAAAAATGGTCAGCATAGTAAGATCGACATGTCCTGCAATTTTGCCGCTTTTTCTTTGAATTTTCACAATTTTTTAACATTTTTACTTTTATTTCAAAAACTGTTTGAGGTAAAGGTTAAATGTGAATTGCAAAAGTGTTAAGGTTTTCCAGAACTACAATTTCTACATATGTCCAGCAGGTTCGCATCTCATCAAAGATGGCCGCCAGCGGGGAAGATAGTTTAACATAGGACCTTATGGGAAATGCATTCAAAGATCTTCTCCTCTGAAACCACTGAGCCAATGGGGACAAAATTTTGTCACAGTAGTCTTGGGTGGTCCCCTTTAAAGTTTGTGATTTTTAGGGTTGTACCTCATCCAAGATGGCTGCCAGCATGGAGCACAGTTTAACATAGGGACCCTATAGGAAATGCTTTCTAATGTCTTCTCCTCTGAACCTAGGGAGTCAATTGGAACCAAACTTGGTTACAATAGTCTTTAGATGTTTTCCTTCAAAGTTTGTGATTTTAATGTTCATACCTCATTCAAGATGGCCGCCAGCAGGGAACATAGCTTAACATAGGGACCCTATGGGAAATGCATCCAAAGATCTTCTCCTCTAAAACTACCAAGCCATATTGAACCAAACTTGGTCACAATAGTCCTTGGGTGGTCCCCTTTAAAGTTTGTGATTTTTACGTTCTTACCTCATCCAAGATGGCCGCCAGCGTGGAACATAGTTTAACATAGGGACTCTACGGGATATGCATTCAAATGTCTTCTCCTCTGAACCTACTGAGCCAATTTGAACCAAACTTGGTTACAATTGTCTTTTGGTGATCCCTTCCAAAGTTTGTGATTTTTAGCTCACCTGGTCTAAAAGGCCATGTGAGCTATTGCCATCACTTGGCGTCCGTCGTCGTCGGTCCGTCCGTCGTTAACTTTTTCAAAAATCTTCTCCTCTGAAACCGCTATGCCAATTTGAAACAAACTTGGTCTGAATCATCACCAGGGTATCTAGATTCAAAATTGTGTTCGATTAGTCCGAGGACCAAACAACATGGCTGCCGTTACTAAAAATAGCACATAGGGGTAAATTGCTGTTTTTGGCAAATAACTCAAAAACCATTACAGATATCAAAAATCTGACGGTGTAAAAGTGATCAGCATGACAAGATCTACCTGCCCTGCAATTTTGAAGAAAATCAGAAAACCCGTCTTAGAGTTATTGCCCTTTTTCCGTGAAAATTTCAAAATTTTGATATTCTTTATTTTTTATCGCAAAAACTATAACAGATAGAGGTCAACTTTGAAATGCAAAAATGTTCAGCATATCAAGATCTACCCACCTTGAAATTTTGAAGAAAATCTCACTACCCATATAGGAGTTTTTGCCCTTTATTGGTCAAATTTAAGAAATTTGATACTTTTTGTAATCAATTTAAAAAATCTTCTCCTCAGAAACCACTGGGTCAATTGTTACCAAACTTGACATGAATCATCACAAGGGTAAACATTTTCAAAATTGTGTTCGATTAGTCTGAAAACCAAGCAACATGGCTGCTGTTACTGAAAATAGAACAAAGGCGTAAATTGCATTTTTTGCAAATAACTCGAAAACCGTTACAGATATCAAAAATCTGATGGAGAGTGAAAATATTCAGCATGTTAAGATCTACACACCCTGCAATTTTAAAGAAATTCCGAAATCTAGTGTTGGAGTTATTGTCCTTTTTTTCATAAAATTTTCTAAATTTTAATTTATATATTTTTTTTTATTTTAAAAAGTGTACCAGATAGAGGTCAAGTGTAAATTGCAAAAAGGTTCAGCATATCAAGATCTACCCACCCTGAAATTTTGAAGAAAATCGAAAAATCTTTGTAGGAGTTGTTGCCCTTTTTCATGGAATTTTCAAATTTTCATATTTTGTCGTCTTTTATATCCATAACTAGAGAAGATGAAGGTTTAGTGTAAATTGATTAAAATGTTTGCCATATGCTATGGCAACGTGTAAACTGGTTTGTAAAATTGTTCATTGACCACCATTTTCAAAATGGCTGCCAAAAAAGGCGGGAAAATTCAACATTGTCCAATTTCAATGAAATTTGGTTTCCAAGTGGATATTGATGTTGCAACTTCAAAACAGGTACTGAAAATTGTTCGTTGACTGTCATTTTCAAAATGGCCACCAAAAAAGGTGGGAAAATTCAACATTGTCCAATTTCAATGGAATTCTGTTTCCAAATAGGTTTTGATGTCACAAATTCAAACCAATGTTAAAAATTGCTCGTTGACCGCCATCTTCAAAATGGCTTCCACAAAAGGCGGGAAAATTCAGTATTGTTCGATTTCAATGAAATTGGTTTCCAAGTGGATATTGATCTTGCGCCTTCAAAACAGATGCTGAAAATTGTTTGTTGACTGTCATTTTCAAAATGGCCACAAAAAAAGGCGGGAAAATTTAACATTGTCAAATTTCAATGGAATTTGGTTTCCAAATGGGTATTGATGTCGCCAATTCAAACCAATGTTAAAAATTGTCCGTTCACCGCTATTTCAAAATGGCCGCCAAAAAAGGTTGGAAAATTCAACATTGTCCGATTTCAATGAAATTTGGTTTCAAGTGGATATTGATGTTGCGACTTCAAAACAGGTACTGAAAATTGTTCATTGACTGCCATTTTCAAAATGGCCACCAAAAAAGGCGGGAAAATTCAACATTGTCCAATTTCAATGGAATTTTGTTTCCAAATAGGTTTTGATGTCACAAATTCAAACCAATGTTAAAAATTGTTCGTTGACCGCCATTTTCAAAATGGCTTCCACAAAATGTGGGAAAATTCAATATTGTCCGATTTCAATGAAATTTGGTTTCCAAGTGGATATTGATGTTGCGACTTCAAAACAGATGCTGAAAATTGTTTGTTGACCACCATTTTCAAAATGGCTTCCAAAAAAGGTGTGAAAATTTAACATTGTCAAATTTCAATGGAATTTGGTTTCCAAATGGGTATTGATGTCGCCAATTCAAAACAATGTTAAAAATTGTTTGTTCATTGCCATTTCAAAATGGCCACCAAAAAGGTGGGAAAATTCAACATTTTTTAAGCTCTGTCCCTAGCTGATTTTGGCTTTCCTATTTAGATCCTGTTGGTAATTTGTTCTCTATCAGCGTTTACACATATTTCGGTTCATGGATTTCCAAGTGTTTTGATTTAATCTGCACTGATGAGACATAAGTTGTCGAAATGCGCATATGCAGAATGTAAATTTACACTGACTTCGGTATTTAGTTATTTCCTATTTCAAATTTGGTTTCCAGAAAAATATTGATGTATTAACTTCAAAAATATGGTTTTAAAAATTGTTGTTGACTGCCATTTACAAAATTATGTCTAAACTTCAAAACTGGTGTTGAAAGTGGTCATAAGCAAGTACATTTTTGTCAAAAATGGGCAACAAAGAAATATAGTTAAACAAGATCAGACTTTAAATACAGTTTAAGATATTGGTGGTGTTTGCGCTAACAAAGTTTGAGAGACTTAACTTCAACTGTATAACTTAAAATGTTAGCTTCATTGTGGTAACTGAAAGCCAGGTGAGCGATACAGGCTCCTGGGAGCCTCTAGTGTACATGTGATGTTTCTCAAGTATTTGTACATTTTAGGTATAATTATACCCCCGCTTACCCCCGCTCCCCATCAGGGATAGGGGTATACTGTTTTCCATAGCACATTTTCGTCGCATATATCTCAGCAATGGTATTAGGTACAGATCTGAAATTTTGTCACAAGCTTTGTATGAGCATGCCATATTGTGGGATGCATTTTCAGACCTGTCGGGATATTACTTTCTGTTTACCAATTCATTCAATTTTTGACACTTGTAGCATTATATAGTAATTTTTCATCGCATATATCTCAAATGGTATTAGTTACAGATCTGAAATTTTGTCACAAGCTTTGTATGCACATATCATATTGTGGGATTTGTTTTCAGACCTGTCAAGATACTACCGGTACTTCCTGTTTACCTATTTATTCAATTTTTGACACTTGTAGCATTATATAGTAATTTTTCGTCGCATATATCTCAGCAAAGGTATTAGGTACAGATCTGAAATTTTGTCACAAGCCTTGTATGATCATGCCATATGGTGGGATTGGTTTTCAGACCTGTTGAGATTCTACTTCCTGTTTACCAATTATTCACTTTTTGACACTTGTAGCATTATATAGTAATTTTCCGTCACTCATATCTCAGCAATGGTATTAAGTACAGATCTGAAATTTTGTCACAGGCTTTGTATGATCATGCCGTATTGTGGGATGGGTTTTCAGACCTATAGAGATACTACTTCCTGTTTACCAATTTATTCAATTTTTGAATCTTTTCAAGGCTGTGACTCATCTACTTCCTGTTTGCCAATAACTTTGATTTTTATCCATTATAGCCATATATTGAAATTTTTCGTCAAAGATTTCTCAGCTTGTGTATGTAGTTATGAGTAATGAGCGGGGGTATAATTGGACGCCATTCAACAATAGCTCTTGTTTTTTTATTGTATTCTTCATTATCATATCAGACGTTTCAGCCATTGGCCTTCATCAGTTTTCACTTTGTTACAATATCCTACATGGTGGCCTTTTGCCATTAATCTATTCTGTCAGTGTTAAAAATTGAAAAAGGCCACCATGTAGAATAGTGGAACAAAGTGAGAACTGATGAAGGCCAATGGCTGAAACCTCTGATCTGGTTATGAAGAGTGCAATAAAATATGGATACTTTCCCTGTGGAATTTATTCAAAGAATATTTTTTAATTACATTTTTCTTAGCTATAACTTATATTCATATTTTCTCCCATTCTCAACAGTTGGTTGAATGTTGACGCGACTTTTTAACTAGCAGACTTTGATTTAATTTCCACGAGAGATTTCCCACCATTTTAGATTGTTATTTTACTGGCATTTCATGGGAGAAAAAAACTCTCATTCAGCTAGTCATGAGTTAAAAATATATTTTCACTCTCAATAGTAAAACTTCAAGTTTAACATGCACCATAAATCTCCCATTTTGAAAATTTAAATTTTACTATCTCGAGTGAAGAAATACTTTTAACTCACTCTTACCTGAAGGAGAAAAGATATTTTTTCATTGATAATAAGTAGAAACCTTATCTAGTGTTTTTCTGTCACTCTGTTGTCCGTCTAGCATGTCTTAGCTTTTCACAATTTGATGATCTGCTCTGAAACTGTTGGAGGAAACTGAACCAAACTTTCAGCAATGGTATATGGTAGGTCCTTTTTAAATAATGCTCATTTTGTTCTGATTCATCAACAACTAAACTTTACATTAATAATGTATTTAAGGTCCTGAATTAAAATTGCTTATTGCATTTTGGTCTTAACACTACAATCATGGTTACCAGCATTGAACATAATTTAACTTAAAGTCCTATAAAGCATACAGTAGAACTTTGATGGCTCGAACTGCAATAACTCGAACACCATGGATGTCTTGAACCCTTTTTCCAGCCTTTTGTTCAAGTTTAAGCATAATTCTACCTCAATAGCTCGAACACCCCTTTGACTTTGGCTCGAACTGTTTTCATCGGTCCCTTGGGTGTTCAAGCCATCGAAGTTCAACTGTATTTTGATGAAATCTTCTACAACTACTAAAGCAAATTGAATGATATTGTGCTGGGATGATGTATTAAAGAAGGTGAATTTCAGCCAGAGGGTTTCTGAGTGAGAGGGAATATAAGAGCTGAACAGTTCCTGAAATTATCAAGCAATATACAAATGATTTTTTCCTTTGAATTTGTCTGGTTGTATTTGGTCAAATAATTATCTGTTGATTTATGGTGATAATTGAAACGAGAAATTCAATAATACAAGAATGAAGCCTTTCAAATATTGCATAGGAAATTTCCTAGGGAAAAAATGCAAAGTGATCAATGTTTAACCTCAATTTGCATTGAAACAAGAGTTGTTACCCAATATTTTCTGGTCTTTTGTCCTATCTTTGGTACTTGGTTTGCTTATGCCTGAAAATTTATGAATTGACAAAATAACAAGAAACTGTTTGATATCCTATTAGAGTGCTTAGCTAAGCCAGATGATAATTCTTGGCTCATGCTACTCTGTTGTATTTTTAACTGGGTTTCCCCTGTAACTGGTCTACAGAATCTTGTGAAACTTTGTATGTAGCAAGGACATCATATGTGGTTGTGCAATTTGTCAGGGATTTTTCATCATGCCATTTTTAGCTCATCTGGCTATAGTCAGGGTGAGCTTTTGCCATCACTTTTCGTCCGTCATCCGTCCATCCTCCGTCGTCTGTCCGGCGTAAACTTTTCATTCAAAGATCTTCTTCTCTGAAGCTACTGGGCCAATTTAAACCAAACTTGGCCACAATAGTCCTTAGATGGTCCCCTTCAAAAAATTTGTTTTTCAGATCCACGCGATATCCAAGATGGCCACCAGTGGGGATCATAGTTTTAACATTTAACCCTATGGGAAAATACTTTCAAAGATCTTCTCCTCTGAAACAATTTGGCCAATTAAAACCAAAGTTGGCCACAATAGTCCTTAGATGGTCCCCTGCAAAAAAGTTGTTTTTCAGATCTGCGCAATATCCAAAATGGCCGCCAGAGGGGATCATAGTTTTAAAATTGGACCCTATGGGAAAATACTTTCAAAGATCTTCTCCTCTGAAACTAAGATCTTCTCCTCTGAAACTACTTGGCCAATTTAAACCAAGCTTGGCCACAATAGTCTTTAGATGGTCCCCTTCAAAAAAGTTGTTTTTCAGATCGGCACTATATCCAAGATGGCCCCCAACGGGATCATAGTTTTAACATTGGACCCTATGGGAAAATAATTTCAAAGATCTTCTCCTCAAAAACTACTTTGCCAATTTAAACCAAACTTGGCCACAATAGTCCTTAGATGGTCCCCTGCAAAAAAGTTGTTTTTCAGTTCCACGCTATAGCCAAGATGGCCGTCAGCGGGGATCATAGTTTTACCATTGGACCCTATGGGAAAACACTTCTGAAACTTTTCAGCCAATTGGAACCAAACTTTGCCACAACAGTATTTAGGTTGCAGCCATGCAAAAGAGTTGTTTTCCAGGCATTTGCTTAATGCAAGATGTCTGCCAGCAGGGAACAATTTTAACATTTGACCCATTGGGAAACATTAAATATCTTCTCCTGAAATTACATAGCCAATAGTGAAAACATACTTGGTCACAATGGGCTATAGTTGTTCCCGTTTGAAAAATTTGCCTGGCTTGTCTGCATGGCATTCAAGATTGCCCCAGTGGGGAACATACTTTAACCTTTTGAGACCTATCGGAAGCCTGTCGGAAAGCATTTAAAGATGTTCTCCTCTGAAAATATTTAGTCAATTGGAACCAAAATTACACTCACTGGTCCCCTTCAAGAAAGGTGACAGTAGAACTGCACCCCATCCAAAATAGCTGCCAGTTTAACTTAAGATAATATAACATCAATGTCTATTAACAAATTTGAAAATAATGCCCTTAAAACATTGGGATTATTTTAACTGCATAAATCAGCCATGGCCCAGGTGAGCGATACAGGCTCTTGAGAGCCTCTTGTTAGTTTCATCCAAGAATGAAAATGTAACATCTGCTGAACTGATTTATAGTGTGAATGGGTGGTCTATTGGTGACAATGAATAAAACCAGTCACCAGATGAGTGATACAGGCTCATGTGAGCCTCTAGTTGACTTTGAAAATTGACAAAATATCCTTGTAAGAGCTCTAGAAAATTTATTTCTCATTGGATTTGGATAATATTTACACAGTAGCTTTAGTTCTAGAATGCCTCAAGCGAGTTTAAAGATGAGTCCTATTCATATATTTTGTAGGAGTTATGCCCCTTTTCAAATTTGAAAATTGACAAACTATCCTTGTAAGCGCTCTAGAAAATTTATTTCTCATTGGATTTGGATAATATTTGCACAATAGCTTTAGTTCTCGAATGCCTCAAGCAAGTTCAAAGATGAGTCCTATTTGAATACTTTTGTAGAAGTTATGCCCCTTTTTGACTTTGAAAATTACCACAAATATGTGGGGTTTCAAATTGCTGGAGCGGCGGGGATATATGGCTACGCGTAGCCTCTGTTGAACTCTGATTCATACATATTTTAGATATTGAAACATCACGGGTAAAAAAATCAAGGTTGTAGAGCCCTAAATTGAAAACAGTTTCAACATATATGCATGCAATTGAATTTTTGAAAATAAAAATGTATGTTGTAAGGCAGTTGAATTTCAAATAAATAGACAGAGTAAGAATGTTTTTGAAGCTACACAAACATTCTTACTCTGTCTATTTTAATTGAATTATTCAGTCTTATGAAAATATAAATATGGAGAACTTTCTGTTTAATGTGAATTAAGTACTTATGACCTTTCGTCACAAGTTAACAGAGGAAATGTATTTTATTTTCCTAAATTTGGTGAGGAAATTCTTGTTTAAAGTAAGCAATCTGTTGGTGGCATTTAACAAAAAAATTGGGCAAGACTTATCAGTATAAATGTTTTTGTAACTTCAAGGTTTACATTTTCTTCTTTTTTTTTCAGAGAAGGCCTTTTTTGACCCATCTTTGTTAGAACTACTTTATT
>MJUU01051659.1:6995-19464 GCA_002080025.1 Modiolus philippinarum | reverse complement strand
GTAAATTTTATGGTTTCCGGATGATAAGTTGAGTTTGCTTTGAAGTAATGTTTTAATATTTTGGAAATATGTTTCTATTCATAAAATACAGGTCAAGAACGACGTTGACTGTGATCGGATTTTGCGTTGCAGAGTTATTGCCCTTGATTTAAGCAAAATCTGTAAATTTTCTGGTTTCTGGATGATAACTTGAGTTTGCTTTGAAGGAAAGTTTTAATATTTTGGGATTATGTTTCTATTCATAAAATACAGGTCAAGTTGGATTTTGACGCTGATCGGATTTTGTGGTCAAGAGTTTTTGCCCTTGATTTAGGCAAAATCTGTAAATTTTATGGTTTCCGGATAACAACTTAAGTTTGCTTTGAAGGAAAGTTTTAATGTTTTGGGATTATGTTTCTATTCATAAAATACAGATCAAGGACGATGTTGACTGTGATCGGATTTCGCGTTGCAGAGTTATTGCCCTTGATTAAGGCAAAATCTGTAAATTTTATGGTTTTAGGATAACTTGAGTTTGCTTTGAAGGAAAATTTTAATATTTTTGGATTATTCCTGCGACTACTAGGATTGCCTATGGGTGGGGGTATTTTTTGTGATCAGCAGATCACCTTTTCAGCTCACCTGGCTATGCCAGGGTGAGCTTTTGCCATCACTTGGCGTCCGGCGTCCGTCGTCCGTCCGTGCGTCGTAAACTTTTCGTTCAAAGATCTTCTCCTCTAAAACCACTGGGCCAATTGGGACCAAACTTGGTCACAATAGTCCTTGGGTGGTCCCCTTTAAAAATTGTATCCGGCATGTCCGTACCTAATCCAAGATGGCCGCCAGCGGGGAACATAATTTTAACATTGGACCCTGTGGAAAAGACATTCAAAGATCTTCTTCTCTGAAACTACCAGTCCAATTATAAACAAACTTAGACACAATGGTCCTTAGATGGTCTCTTCCAAAAAAGGTATCCGACAGGTCCGTACCTAATCCAAGATGGCCGCCAGCGGGGAACATAGTTTTTACATTGGACCCTATGGAAAAGACATTCAAAGATCTTCCTTCAGAAACTACCAGTCCAATTGTAACCAAACTTAGTCACAATTATCCTTAGATGGTCCCTTCCAAAAAAGGTATCCGGCAAGTCCGTACCGCATCCAAGATGGCCTCCAGCGGGGAACATAGTTTTAACATTGGACCCTATTGAAATTACATTCAACGATCTTCTTCTCAGAAACCCCCCGTCCAGTTATAACCAAACTTAGTCACAATGGTCCTAAGATGGTCCCTTCCAAAAAAAGTATCAGGCAAGTCCGTACCTAAGCCAAGATGGCCGCCTGCGGGGAACATAGTTTAACATTGGACCCTATGGGAAAGATTCAAAGATCTTCTTCTCTGAAACTACCAGTTCAGTTGTAACCAAACTTAGAAACAATGGTCCTTAGATGGTCTCTTCTAAAAAAAGGTATCTGACAGATCTGTACCTAATCAAAGATGGCTGCCAGCGGGGAACATAGTTTTAACATTGGACCCTATGGAAAAGCACTCAAAGATTTCCCTCTCAGAAACTACCAGTCCAATAATAACCAAACTTAGACACAATGGTCCTTAGATGGTCCCTTCCAAAAAAGATATCCGATAGGTCCATACCTAATCCAAGATGGCCGCCAGTGGGGAACATAGTTTTAACATTAGACCCTATGGAAATTTCATTCAAAGATCTTCTCAGAAACTACCAGTCCAATTATAACCAAACGTAGTCACAATGGTCCTTAGATGGTCCCTTCCAAAAAAGGTATCAGGCAAGTCCGTACCTAATCCAAGATGGCCGCCAGCGGGGAACATAGTTTTAACATTGGACCCTATGGGAAAGATATTCAATGATCTCAGAAACTACCAGTCCAATTATTAGCAAACTTAGTCACAATGGTCCTTAGATGGTCCTTCCCAAAAAAGGTATCCAGCAGGTCGGTATCTCATCCAAGATGGCCGCCAGCGGGAGCAAAGTTTTAACATTGGACCCTATGGAAAAGACATTCAAAGATCTTCTCAGAAACTACAAGTCCAATTATGACCAAACTTAGTCACATTGGCCTTTTAATGGTCTGTACCTCATCCAAGATGGCACCCGCGGGATCATAGATTTAACATTGGACTGTATAATATACATCAAATAAAGATCTTCTTCTCAGAAATTACAAGTCCAATTATGACCAAACTTAGTCACAATGGCCTTTTAATGGTCTGTACCTCATCCAAGATGGCCGCCAGCGGGAACGTAGATTTAACATTGGACTCTATAATATACATTCAAAGATCTTCTCAGAAACTAACCAAACTAAGCCACAATGGTCCTTAGGAGGTCCCATCCAAAAAATGTATTTGGCAGGTCCATATCTCATCCAAGATGGCCACCATCTGGAACATAGTTTTTACATTGTCCCTTTTGATTTTAAGGGGAACCTCTGCCCAAATTTTTGAATTTTCATTCGAATTTAGGTCTGAATGTTTCAATTTCAGCATTATGTATTGCCTTGATTATAAGGGGAAACCCTGCCCAAATTTTTTTGAATGTTGTTCTGGTATGGGTTGTAATGGATGGTGGATCTTTCAGTTGCCATGGAAACCAAACAAGAATACTGTAATTTTAGAAGAAAAAAAGTATTCTACTAAATTTTATGTTTTGTTTTTCTTATTGGAAATGCCTTTTATCTATGTCAACCATGGTCCAGGTGAGCGATACAGGCTCTTGAGAGCCTCTTGTTCTAGTTTAATTATGGCCTTATGGTATTTTTTTTGTAAAATTTTCGATTTTTTGTTACTTTTTAGGGCCTCGCCATGAAATAGCGGCGCCCTATAGTAATCAGTCTGTCCGTCAGCGTTTTCTATGTCGTACCATAACTCAAGATTGCCCACACCGATTTTTATGATTTTTTTTAAGTCAAAGTTGAACTTGACCAAAGGAAGCTCCCTTTTGTTTTTGAGGAAAATCGGAAAATGATTTTTGGGAAAAAACTTTGTTTTTATATGAAAAAGTGCATATTTTGAGAATTAGCTCTATGTCGTACCATTACTCAAGATTGCCTTAAGGGATTTTTATGATTTTGATACTCAAGGTTGGAATTGACCAAAGGAAGCTCCCTTTTGTTTTTGAGGAAATTCGGAAAATAATTTTTGGGAAAATGATTTTTGGGAAAAAACTTTGTTTTTATATGAAAAAGTGCATATTTTGATAATTACTTCTGTCGTACAATAACTTAAGATTGCTTTCAGGGATTTAAATAATTTTGATACTCAAGGTTGGACTTGACCAACGGAAGGTCCCTGTCCTTTTTGAGGAAAATCGGAAAATGATTTTTGGGAAAAAAATTAGTTTTTATATGAAAAAGTGCATATTACGGGAATAAGCTCTATGTCGTACAATAACTTAAGATTGCCTTCAGGGATTTTAATTATTTTGATACTCAAACTTGAACTGGACAAAAAGAAGCCCCCTTTCATTTTTTTAGGAAAATCAGAATATGATTTTTTGGAAAAAACTTTTTATATGAAAAAGTGCATATTTTGAGAATTAGCTTTGTCGTATGATAATTTGAAATGACCTTCATATATTATTTTCAATGTTTTGATTTGATCTGAACAGATGAGACATAAGTTGTCATAGCAGCCATATGTAGAAACTAAATTTACAATAACCTAATATTTTGTTATTTATGTTTTTCCCTAAAAATTGTTTTATGATTTCCATGAAATGCTGCAAACAGGCTTTTGGGACAAACAAGGGGGCGGGGCCCTTTCTGACTTTGTCAGTATTCTAGTTGTCTGATATATTGTAAATGATAGAAGATATCTTCTATATGATAGAAGATAGAGAAGAAGTTGAAATTTTAAAAAATACAAAAATGTTCAGCATACTAGTAGTATGATTTTCGAATTCTGCAATGTTGGAGAGAATCTGATGACCCATATAGGAGTTATTTCCCTATGAATGTCAAATTTTTACTGTTTTTAGCACACCTGGCCTACAAGGCCATGTGAGCTGTTGTCATCACTATGCGTCCGTCGTCCGTCTGTCTGTCTGTCATCCGTCCTTCAACAATTTCCCGGCACCTGAATCGGTTTTCAGGGGCTTCGGCTACAGAGCTGCCGGGCGCGTCCCCAGGTGGTGGATAGGGGAATGCCCTGTGTATGCGGGGTAGTCAGGTCATAATACGGAAAGCCTGACCGCGAACCATTGTAGCCAAACTGTGTGGAGAAACGCCACGCTCCATGCAGTATAATGACCCCTTCTATATTTCTCTAAAGAGAGCAGACGCACTGGGTGTCGTATGGAAGGCTAAATTTCCCGCCCCTACCCATTTCTCCAATTTTCCAGTGGCAGTCAAAAGTCGTTGCCCAGGTTGTCCCTTCCACCTTTATTTCTTTCTTCTGATACTTTCAATTGTTTGAATTGATTAACTTGTTCTCGTCCTGATATAGCTGAAATATTGCTCATTGGACGTTAAACTCTAACTAATCAATCAATCAATCAACAATTTCAAAAATCTTCTCCTCTGAAACCACTGGGCCAATTGTAACCAAACTTGGCCTGAATCATGACCAGGGTACGGCTTCTCAAAATTGTGTTCGATTAGTCGGCCGGTCAAACAACATGGTCGCCGTTGCTAAAAATAGAACATGGGGGTAAATTGCAGTTTTTGGCCAATAACTCGAAAACCGATACAGATATCAAAATCTGACACGGATAAAAATGATCAGTATAATGAGATCTACCTACCCTGCAATTTTGAAGATAATTACACCTTATGTAAGTTTGCTGTATTCTGATTGGTTAATAGCCGTTGTACGTTTTAGCAAATACCCCTTCATCGTGGTATTTGTCCTAGGGTCATCTGTGGTATGCCGTCATGTTCATGTGGGTCATACAATGAACTGATGACGAATGCATATTAATTATTGTAATAAAGAATGTACTTATCATGCTAAAACAGAAATTCTTTTTATCAATTTGTGAAATACCCATAAAAAGAAATATAGGACATTTTGTTTTTGATCGGGACTTTATCACGGCGTAACGCATCCAGCTGACTCTTACAGGCTCACTTGATACAGGTCGTGATAAAGTCCTTCTCAAAAGCAAAATGTTCTATATTCCATATGGATTGAATCAACGACATAGAAAAATTGAATTAAAAAATTTGATTTAGTGAATATAGTGGAGATTTCATGTGGAAATCTTACCACGAAGATCGTGGTGTGCCTGGTTTACTTTTGAAACTCTCTGTATAAGTCTCTGATTGAATGAAGGTTTCGTTATGCAGTTTATGTTGCAGGTCAAGGACTACAGTTATTTTTAATATTTTTCCCATTGGGTAACATGTTTACATTTTAGGATTCCCTAATCCTGCTTATCCGGACATCTAGGCACCTCACCTTAGTAGGTTGTGAAAAAAAAATCTTTTGATTTATTCATTCATTTTTCTAGATATTTTATAGAAATTCGGAATATAGATTAAAATCATCAATATTAATACCATACATGTATCTGAATTTTTGTATCACCAATGATATATAATAACAATTTTAAAATTTGATGTTTTACATACCTTATTTAGATTAAATTCCTGATCTAATTGGTCAATCCAGTACTGTGATGTCAGGCCCGAAGAGGGAATTGAGAAACCCAATGTCGCAAAAATTAATGACATTATATTATCAAATTAAAAAGGCAAACTGCAGTAGGCCACACAGATATGAGATGTATTCATTTAGTTTAAGCAGGGACACAATGTATAATCCCTGGTTTAAACGCCCAGGTCTGAAACTCCAAATACAAATTGGAATTCTAATTTCTACTGTGACAAATTAGAATTCTGATTTATACCTGATTCAAGGAGAAATTGAGATTTCCTGATTTGTACTAGGAGGATTCTGAATCCTACTAAAATTCTTGTAGGGTTCAGAATCATACTTGATGTACTGTTAAGGGGGAATCCGGATTATTACTGAAACTAAAACTAAAAACGTTTTTGATTGTTTTAGGAGAAATGAGAAATGTATAACATTTTAAGATAAATAAGAAGAATTCTGACATTTTGAATGTCTAATTAATGCATTATTTTGTGTTTTTCGTCTTATCAGTAAAAAAAATGGTGTTGTATTCACAGCGAACAATCAGTATTTTTATGTCAAAAGGACAAACCTACTAATTTTTACATGTAATTTGAGGCGATATGATAGTTTGAAGGACACATGCAAGGAGGAGATGAGCAAATCATTTACTTAGTACCTAGATATACCACTTTGAGGACATTCACCGATGCAATCAGTAGAACTTTTGGGTTTCTTGAATTGAATTATTTTGGAAACATTTTTTTTGCAGATTCTCATCAATTTTGAGAGAATTATTTCAATTTTTTTGTAAGAACATTGCATGGTATTACAAACAGACCAATATTGACATAAATTAAAGTCGCATCATCTATGCAAATGTAGGAACAACCGGCTTGACGTACGGACAGACAGACGAACGAACATACACATACAAAGCCAATTCAGCGTAACATACGGCTTAACATCAACAAGATGTAGGGTCGGGTGTCCTATTGTGATACAGAAATAGCATAGGCTATAAAAAATTCTGATGGAAGTATATTCAGTTGATAAACTTTTGAACTGATACACAGCCTGTGTTAAATCTCACCAGAAAATGCTTGTAATTAAAACAAGGGCTAGAGCGTTGCAGCCCAGTAGTCAGTACTTCGGTGCTGACCCGAAAGCCGATTCTATTAGAAACCTTACAATATCTAAATTTTTTGTAAATTTTGTTAAAAACTAAGAAGTATCTCACTCAGGCAAAGCTCTGTCCTTAGCTGATTTTGGCTTTACATTTAGATCATTTTGGTTATTTGTTCTCTATCAGTTTTTAAACATCTTTGACTTGATGGTCTTCCAAACGTTTAGATTTTATCTGCACTGAAGAGACATAAGTTGTCGAAATGCGCATATGCAGAACTTAAAAATTCACAGTAACTTCGGTATTTAGTTATTTGTACTCCAAAAGCTGGAGAAAACATTGAGCCTGGCAAATAAACAAGAAATATATAATATTATCGATTAATTTTATAAAGGCCTAAAAAGATTAAAGAATGACATGTATTTGTCAAATATGAATGATAATGTGTTGGTAAGGTGAGCTGCAAAGGTATAATATATAATTCCGAATACCAACAGTGATGAAAATCATCTTTTTAAACCTGTTAACATCGGAAAATCCAGCAAGGTCTTAGACTGGATTTGAACCCCTGCTTTGTTGTCATCTATGACAACACCGCCTGCACTATTTCCAGCGCCCTAGACCTCTCTGCAACCTAAGCTATATAAAAATATAGCTTTCGGTAACCAGGTCATTCTTCCACGTAGGAAATCTTAGAGTTGTAACATAGTACACGATGAACAGTAGGTGGGTAGGAAATAGATAGAAGAAGGATGAGGTTGCAACAGGTACTGGTGGGTAGGAAATAGATAGAAGGATGAGGTTGCAACAGGTAAGATACACAATTATATAGATAATAGTGTTGCACACAGCTCTTTATTATATGAATGATGATGTGTTGGTAAGGTGAGCTGCAAAAGTAGAATATATCACTGTTTGAATTCGGAATTATATATTCTACCTTTGCAGCTCACCTTAACAACACATTATCATTCATATTATATAGAGCTGTGTGCAACACTATTATCTATATATTTGTCAAATAGTCATTTCTTATATAAATTAGTTGTTTATTGGATTACACCAGTTTTTAGTAGCAGTTGTGAAAATGAATATGAATTGAAAGTAGCATTGACATAAATTAAAGTCGCATGTATATAATTACATGGATGTAAAGCATTGTAGCGTCAACAAAGCGAAATCAAAACATATGGTAATTTACACTAAGGCACGGACCATTTGATTTTCAGAGGGGGGAGGGGCTGGGATTTTCACCAGAGCCGGGAATTTTTTTTTCGCCCGCTTCGCGGGCCAGATTATTTTTTTCCCATATACACAATGCTAGAAAATTTATTTGAGCCGGGCTTTTTTTTTCTAATGGACAGATCAGGGCCAGATTATTTCAACCAAGATGCTGGCCAGAGAATTTGTTTGGCAAAAGTCAGGGTCCGGGGTCGGCCCCCCCTTTTTTTTGGACGATCATGTATTTTTTAATGAAAATCGAGGTGTTTTACAAAGAAATACCCCCAAAATTTTCGCGGAATTTCTCTTCAATTTTCGATTGGAACCTCCCTTTTCAAATTCCCTGGATCCGCGCCTGAAATACCAGCCCCCCCCCCCCCNCCCCCCCCCCCCCCCCCCCGAAAATCAAATGGTACGTGCCTAAAAACTGACTACTTCTTATAATATTTGTCGGTTTTCAACAACGGAATGTCTTAAACCACCCTCATTCCTTAATATTAAAAAGCCTCGTTGTTTGATGTTGGAACATCAATTTTTTTTTATCTACAGAGGTTAGATATTTTCTCGACGTTTTAGGCAACTTATTAATGGTCAAAACTGAAGACACTCAACATAATTACCGTCATTCCATAAAAATCATTCTTTTTTGTCTATTTTACCCACAATACCTCTAGGAACATGAATAAAACATCGCAAGATAACATGAATTACGAATTTCTCGATTCGCACATGGACAGTAGTGGTTAATAATCACTCAAATCCGACGTTGGTTAATTGCGTGTGAAACTTGGTGAATGTCCAACACCAAACCCGACATTCACTGACATTCATTGATGTCGGCGAAACTGAAAAACGGGGGATTAACTCACCTGCTCTTGTTAATTGTACTTGTCAATATTTATCTACATGTACTGTATTTTGTAATTGCGTATGACAGAAACTAAATTACAATTCGTAAATTATGTGACTGTCAGTAGTTTAAGGTCAGATTGTATATGTAATTTACAGTGACAACATACACAAGAGTAGACCCTAATAGATGTCTCGCCCGTCCCTGCTTGGCATCTGAATTGATGTTTTAAACAATAACTGATCAATCAGAAAAACTGAGCATGCTCATTAGACTGTGAAATTTAATTCACTGACAAAAGCCATATGGCAGGCCATTATATACTACCCAAGGCCAACTGAAATACAAAATATCATTGACCTACCACAAATATATACTGAGAAACTCAACATGCTCACTAGACCATGATATTGAAGTCAAAGACAAAAGTCACATGCCAGCCTGACATATTCTATCAAAGACCAAGCCACTTAACTAAATATCATTGACCTACCACTTACAGTTGTTGAGAAACTAACCTAATCAGAGAAAATTAACGTGGTCACAAGACCATGAAATTGAGGTCAAGGACAAAAGTCACATGCCAGACTGACATGTACTACCCAAGACCAACCAACATACTAAATATGATTGACCTACAACTTATAGTTATTGAGAAATGGACTTATTCAGAGAAACTTAACGTGGTCACTGGACCATGAAATTGAGGTCAAGGACAAAAGTCATATGCCAGGCTGACATGTACTACCCAAGACCTACGTACATACCAAATTTTATCAACCTACCACTTATAGTTATTGAAAAATGGACTAAATCAGAGAAACTTAACCTGGTCACTAGACCATGAAATTGAGTCCAAGGACAAAAGTCATATATAGACTGACATGTACTTCCCAAGACCAACCTACATACCAAATTTTATTGACCTACTACATATAGTTATTGATAAATGGACTTAATCAGATAAAATTAACATGGTCACTAGACCGTGAAATTGAGGTTAAGGATAAAAGTCATATGCCAGACTGACTTTACTACTCAAGACCAACCTATATACCAAATATCACTGACCTACCACTAACAATTATTGATATAAGGATCTAATCAGAGAAACTAATCGTGGTCACTTCACTGTGCAATTAAGGTCAAGGTCACATGATTTTATGTCCATCAGGTAGCACTTGCTTGATTAGTACTACCACTGGACCAAATATGATATTCCTACATCAAAGGGTTTTCGAAATATCCTGTATTTAGTAAAAGTTAAGGCCGTCGCCGTCATACTTTGCACGCCCATGTCTTGCTTTCAGCGACTTTCGTCGCAGGCAAGACAATAATTCGGTTCTCTTGGGTCAAGTGTAATCTTTGTGACGATCAATAAATGGGACATTTTCAAAAAATGTCCACTTTTGCCAACTGAAAAAACACAAAAATATGCTTCTTTGACCCAGCAATTAAATAGTAGCTGTTGATGCCTTAATATCAGTAGACACTAAATTAAGAATATGCAATCTTAAACATAAACCTAAGTGTGTAGAAAGGACACCCAAAGTAAGCAGGTTACATCAAAATGTCCACTTCGCAACGTTTCAATTTCCTCTTTCAAAAATGAGAAAGTGTTTTTTTGTAACGATGTTTTTTGTAGTATCTGGAACCACAGATAATTAAGTACTAGATAACAATAAGATACATCAACAGCACCACAACCATACTTTTAACGTTTGTGACAAAAAATTATAAAAATATGCAATATTCAATTGTCAAATTCAAACGGAAAACCATGCAATAGGAAATATCATTTAAGCATCTAAATTATTCATCTTGTACTTTCAGCATTGTATCAAGCAGATAAAATTTATGTACAGATTTTCTTATAAAAATTGAAAAAAATGAACGAAAATGTCCACTTTGCAACGATTTTGTCCACTTCGGAACATTTTCGAGGAGTTAATGACGCCGTTACGTAGTGGACATAATAACACATTTAGCTGTCAAATGCGGATAAAACCTGCTACTCTTCTTGTTTTTATATTAATTGCCAGCAAGCATGCATCAGATTTCTTGCAATTTATTCTTATAAAATTTTGTGGTAGAGGTGCAGCAGTATGTCCGATACACTAAGAGGTTTTGTCCACTTCGCAACGTCCTTATAGCGTTGCGAAGTGGACCGTTGCACAGTGGACATATTTACATGTTACTGGCGATTTTTTCTTTGTCATATGTCCTAGAATCACAATTCAACAATTACCGTACAATGCAAAAGGTTAGTTATGATTATTATGAATTCCACGATTTTATGATGGACGTCTCTTGGAAATATTGGCCGTTGCGAAGTGGTGTCAACTGTGCCAACAAATTCAATCACCTAAGAGTAATGGGTTGTAACATATCTGTTCTCTGCTAGTTTACAGATAGAATAGTAGATGACGAACGTTTCTACAGCGAAAAAAGTAATCTAAATCACAGAACGAGCGCTCTGTTGACTAATTAGCGTGGGCGTTGCGAAATGGACATTTTTCCATGGACGGCCATTAAAAACTGATTTGAGAAAATTTGTTACAACTACTCCCAATGAATGAACTCTTTGAATTGTTTGAATGTATTTCTAATAGATAATAGTTAAAAAATGGCAAACAAAATCAAGCAAATTATACAAAAATGGGATGTTTGCAGATATTTGTCAGTGTAGGACAGACGTTTTTTGCTGTTTTGGGGCACTTAAGTCAAAATATTCTCAGATGTCCTATTAAAAAATAAATAAAATATTATATCGATTGTCGAGCAGAAGCTATATTTACCAACAGCGAAAAAGAAAATAGAAAAATGTTAGAATTCAAAGAAAAACATTTACTGGACAGAAAAATGGACTTTTTTTGAAAAAGTCCAAAATAACTTTTAAAAAAAACAAACGAAAAAATAGATTGTAGGCTGCCTACATTATAACTACAGAGAAAAACAATATCACAATTCGATTCTAAGAATGCTTGAAACATTCCAATATAAGGCTTAATAAAGATAAAACATTAAAGCTTTTTTGTCCCCCGCCGCACCGCGACGGTGGGACATAGTAATGGTCTGCGTCCGTGTGTCCGTCCGTCCGTCCGTCCGTCTGTCTGTCACACTTTCTTGTGGACGCAACTCCTCGGAAACCGTGTATTGGATTATGTTCAAATTTTGTAGGATTGTTAGTCACTATATGTACTAGATCATATCGCACCGCCATTTTGATTCGTCAATTTTTATAGGAGTTATGGGACTTTGACGATTTTTAGCAATACTATACAAATGCAGATCTTGTGGACGCAACTCCTCAGAAACCACTTGCCAGAATTCCTTCAAATTTATTAGGATTGTTAGTCACCATTAGTACTAGATCATATCGCATTGCCATTTCGATTCGTCAAATTTTGTGGGAGTAATGGGACTTTGATTATTTCTACATTGTTATACAATGGCAAATCTTGTGGACGCAACTCCTCAGAAACCGCTTGCCAGAATTCCTTCAAATTTTACAGGATTGCTAGTCACCATTAGTACTAGATCATATCGCATCGCCCTTTTAGATTGGTCAAATTTTGTGGGAGTTATGGGACTTTGATTATTTCCCAATGTTATACAATGGCAAATCTTGTGGACACAACTCCTCAGAAACTGCTAGTCCGAATTCATGATAATTT
>MJUU01051650.1:50940-63403 GCA_002080025.1 Modiolus philippinarum | reverse complement strand
AAAAAGAATTCAATACAAAGATTGATGGAATTGGTAGAGTTACTCAAAAGTCCGAACACAACCTAAGACATATAGACTGATTTAGATGAAAAGACTATATGAAATCTAACACCGGTGAACAGGCAAGATCAAGAAATCTCAGACACCCAAGGGTAAGATTTCAATATTTCTCTGACGAGGCTTACCGAGTTAGAGAACCATTGAAATCTTACCCGAGGGTGTCTGAGATTTCCAAATCGTGCATTTTCAACGGTGTTTGATTAATTTTCTCACTTTTGTTCATAAAAACGTCTTTCGGCGCCGCCATGTTGTTCTTACCATCCGCCATTATTTAGCGACTCACCATGACGTCATAGTATGCACGAGGTTGTCTCACATGTGGTGATGTGAGACAATAGGGTCTGTAAGTCTCGTCAAGTGACACCGAGAATTCACGATAAAATTGAAATTTGAAAATGTTTCCCGCTAAAATATGACTTTGCAGGGTTATAACATTCAATGTTTTTGCTTGAAACGTCACACGTTTTTGTTAAAAATGCAACTTCCGGGTACAAATCATGTACCCGGAAGTAGCAAAATTGAACGAGACTTACAGACCTATATCAATCTAACACGGGTAGGTGTGCGAGACTATAATAATCAGTCATGGTCTCAAATGTGAGACAGGACAATTCCACCCGAGGGTTCACATTTTCCGGTCAGAAACGAGGCTTGCCGAGTTTCTGATGTTAGAAAATGTGAACCCAAGGGTGGAATTGTCCAGTCTCACATTTTTTACCATGACTGATTATTTTTCTCACATTTTTCTGCCAAAAATTAGAAAAAATAAACATGGCCGCCGAAACACGAAAATCTATTCTCCGAAAGTAGGCATCGTAGCAAAAAATAAGTTGCATAATTGAAAAGATCGCATGTGTTTTGGTTTTGTACTTAAAGTACAAAACTCGGAACTAGAATCTTAAGCGTAGTTATTCATGGGTTTCTAAAATGAAGCGGTGTAAAAATTCGACGTTGCCGCACCATTCCGGGGAAGTTGTATTTTTTCTGACGTTTCAATATTGTGACGTGACGTTGTTTGCATTGTTCCGTCAAGGGTAGTCATGTGATGTGAGATGCATGAATCTCACATGGGTATCTCACACTGGATTCTTGTGTCACACACCTACAGAAATGTGAGAAAATATGAATCTAACATGGGTAGGTGTGAGAGACAAGGAAATCTCACACACCCAAGGGCAAGATTAAGGTTATCTCTGACGAGGGTGTGTGAGATTTACCTTGTCTCGCACACATACCCGTGTTTGATTTGTTTTCTCACCCTACCAACACGAACGGGCAGTTGCTCATCTTGACATTGGACATCATGTTTCGTACAATCAAGCATAATGTTGGATTTCTGTTGACACTAAATAATTCAAAACATATTACATTACACAATTATTTACTTGGCTTACTCTGGCTTTTTCATTTGTGTTTACTTATTCACTGAAATCGTTGATCTCAAATATGACCTTCCTGACTTTTGCTTACTTACGGGAGTTACGTCCTTTTTTATGACGTAATAAGATTCGAGCGGGATTTTTTTAATGTTGAGTATTACGTTATTTTCAGAATTATCTGGCTCATATAATAGGTGTCAAGAGTTAAAGACACAGTTTTATAAGTAGACGTTGTTTGAAAATGTGCTTATCTTAAAAGAAAAAAAACTAGAGGATGTGTCTGTAAGACACGGATGCCCCGCCAATAAATTTATCGCAACAGATTAACCCAAGTCAATCATTCATAAAATTAGTTCCCTGTCACTGAATTGTGATGAAATCCAAAATTTAACCAAAGTCATTGAACCATAAAATGTAGGTCATGGTCACCCAATTTTTGGTGAAATGGGCAGATCTCTTTTAGCTGAATGTTACAGTGAAATATCATGATACTTCAATACATAGAAGTTGAGAAAAAGACTTAAGCACAAAACTTTACCAAAGTCACTGAAGCATAAAATATAGGTCAAAGCCACCTAACTGTCAATGATTTGGGTAGTACTCATCAAGGCAATTAATATGATGAAACATCATTGTCCTATAATGTGTAGTTGTTGAGAAATGGACTTTAACGCAAAACTTAACCTAAGTCACTGAAGCGTAAAATGTAGGTCAAAGCCACCTAATTGTCAATGATTTGGGTAGTACTCATCAAGGCCATTAATTTGATGAAATATCATTGTCCTATATTGTGTAGTTGTTGAGAAATGAACTTAAACGCAAAACTTAACCAAAGTCACTGAAGCGTAAAAAGTAGGTCAAAGCCACGTAATTGTCAATGATTTGGGTACTACTCATCAAGGCCATTAATTTGATGAAACATCATTGTCCTATAGCATGTAGTTGTTGAGAAATAGACAAAACTTAACCAGAGTCACTCAACCATGAAATATAGGTCAAAGTGTCAAACTGCCTAGTGAACTATGTAGTACTATCCAAGATCTACCTACTGGTCTACTATCATTGTTCTATACCTTACAGTTTTTGAGAAATGGACTTAAACGCAAAACTTAACCGGACGTACGGGCGGACGGACGGAAGGACGGACAAGGATAACACTATATGCCCCTTCCACATTCGTGGGCGGGGCATAAAAAGAAGACAAGTGCAATTTAAATGTCAAGCGCACACAAAAACCACGGGAAAAAGATCGTGTAGGTCTTCTCACACAGGCGGGTGGGTGAGACGGAAAATGGGTGGATGAGACGGAAAAATCTCACCCAGGCATTGGCTACATAGAAAGCACTACAGGTAGGGTGAGAAAGAAAAATCTCACACCGCTAAAAATAGGAGCTGACCTGTCTCAAAGTGAAAAATTAGCCGTGATAACATGACATATACTGAGACCGAATCAATTGTTGTGCGGCTAATACAAATATCGAAGCAAAAAAAACAGGAAATTGGAAATCAAATAACAGCAATCCAGATGTAAAATAAATAGAGAAAACATGGCTAAGAAAAAACTAATTTAAACAAAAAAGAACAAGAAAGCAAAAAATAAATAAATGAATAAATAAAGCAGTACAAAAAAACTGGAGTTATCATCAAGTAACCCTGAACAGAAAGAATGATTTGTCCCAAGGTTAATATCCGTCAGATTGCCAATGAATAATTTATAGTCATGGGGTATCTCTTCTCATTTTCAAAAAGATGCATGGTAACTTCAAATCATTGCCATAAAAATGAAACTGCCATAGTTACAATTGCAATATAACCTAGGTGTATACGTTTTGAGACTTCCACTAACTACATTCTCGACAATAGCGAATAACATGTTGAAATGTTCACTCCATGTGTCAGTGAAGTGGGAATATAACTGCTCAAAATAATTTAAAACCATAAGTCTAAATATATGTATGATGCTCATGATAGTGTATCAGTTATTCACTCCGAAAATCTCAATGACCCTGTTAGTTCAAAGTAACAGAAAATAAAACCCAATTTGTAGCAATGTTAACTATATATTTGTTTAAAAAATATAATTAACAGATTTATATCTAATGTACTTATTGAATAAAGGGTTTAACACAAACATTTTTATAAAATTATCGGAAAGATCATATGTCAAAACACTAACACCATTAATTGTCATAGAAATTGTCATTTATTTTTCCATAACTAGCTTATATGAAATGAAATGTCAAGAAAATGTGACGCAAAATGTTTCCAAAATTTATTCCAAATGGTATGAAAAATAACTTATACATTGTTTTATTTTTGATATAAAAATCAGCTAAATGACTCTTTATGAAGTATCTAAACAGGTGTAAATGACAGAGGATCATACCATTATGAATCACATAATACATTAATTTGACACAAAACTAATTGCTTAAATTGAAAAAATATAATAAAAATCATTAAAATGTGAAAACCGGTCGCTACAAACAATATGATACAATTGATAGAAAACATCAATTTAATTTAAACTTGATTTGTCAATATATTACATTTTTATAGAAAATAAGATATTGTAATTCTAACTATCACATTATTATTATTATTTTTTTTTTTGAAAAACAACTGTAAGATGGGCATTAAGAATATGCATTGACCAATATCTACATTGGATGAAAACTTTGAATGATTTTGAAAACAAGTCGTCAAAATTAAATATTATAAGAACTGTAAGTACACGAGAGTATTCATGAGTCAGTTGTCCAGTGAAAAGAGCTGACCCTCAAACCATTTTTATTTAAAGAGTTGCAATATCTGAACTGTTGAATTGTATAAGGATCATATCCGTCGTTCAAATCTCTGTCCATAGCTTTTTTATGGTTTTTTATTAACATTTCAGTCATATGGTCTTCTAAATGATCTGCACCGAAGAGACATAAGTTGTAGAAATGACCTTCTTCCGTAAATAGTGATTTACAGTGTAAGATGACCCGTGTAAGATCGATACACGCGACCTCATCTTACACGGGTAAATGACCAACCATAAGTGTTAGTTTTTGCGATTAAACAATCGTTACCATGACTTAACGTGATAAAACACCTGACGTCACAATGCAAGATACACTCAAATGGCGACGACTTTGTTCCCAAAGTATAGGTTTGCAGGTGTTTCTGTTTTTATTTGACGGAAGAAATAGGAACTTGCATTCGATCAAAATTACTCGTGTAAGAAATTATACGTCTTTTCCTCTCGTTTCGCTACGCTCAACTCAGAAAAGACGAAATTTCTTACACTCATGAAAGATATCCCGATCTTTAATCTGACCTTATGCAAGATCCTATTAATCTGCAAAAACTAAAATTTACAGTTACTTCAGTATTCAGTTCTTGAATACATGTATTATGTTTTGTTTACACTTCAAATAAGTATACGGTATATGTTCATATGCGTCTGCAAAAATATTTCAATAAGCAGCACGAACATATTCAAACGAAAAGAGATGTTGGATAGCCAATATAAAAACCAATGCTCAAAACTCATCATTCCAGATTTTACACAAAAGATAAACCCACTGCATGCACTGTTGTTCGCTTAACTGAAATTTCAACTTTGTACTTTGGAAATTAATGCTCCTGTCTTCACCATGATTGACAGATCTATTTCCGAAATAAGAAAAGACATTTTTCAGAAAATTCAGAGTTTAAACCGATCCTTTCACTGGCAGTTTTCGGATGCTTCGTGTGCAGCAGATCATGCATACCATTCTAAAACAACGACAGTAGAATACCGAAGGAACAAAGGAGACAAATTTACAAGAATCGGAGTCGAAAGACAAGGCAAAAACGAGAACACAAAATACAATGACGCTAGACAGGCACAAAGCACAGAAACAAAAACACAACTTTCAAAATCAAGGCACTCACAGTGTGAACTCCCATGAAATTGAGAGTGCCATCGGGTGCTCCGGAAGGGTAAGCATGTCCTGCTTTGTTAACAGCACCCGTCACACTGTAATTGAACCAATCTAGGAAAATGTCAAAATCGGTATAGTTAAATCCGGGAGGACGCGAATCTAGCTGAATATGCCCGCTTTCATTTTGGACACTGACACGTCATATCGTTCAATGATGTTATGGTGACGGCCATAGAATTTCTTGAAGGATGAAATTAACACAGGCTGAATAAATTCCTGACTAAGCAGCTTTTGTGACAGTGTTATTGCTGTGTTCAAAACTACATGTTCAACAGTAACAAATCAACTGACTGTGAAATGTACACTCCATTGGCTGGGGAGGTAGGTATGTTGCTGCTAAGAAAGAGGAAATTCACTATTTGGAAGTTAAAATCATCACATACAGCTTAGATTTCAAACGTTCATCTTCGTCAATATACAACAAAAGATATCGGTACGAAGCTGAAGTAAGTGTATCAGTTGTTCCTTTAAATTCAAACTCATTGGGATAGATCTAATGTAAATATTCCCTAAATTTTGGATTATTTAGAGAAAGAACATCGTCTATGTAGCGGAAGCTGAAATTAGAGGACTTGGCTAAATGTTTTTGTTTTCTTTGTGTAAGCCCTTGTAAAAACTTGGCCTGGCCTCATACGAGTAAAGGAAAAGGTCAGCTAGGAGTGGCGCACAGTAAGTTCCCATAGGGATCCCTTTAGTCCGTTGGAAAACGCGACTGCAAAAATATTGTCGATCTCAGTGTACTTTTTATTTGAATCAGTGTGGTTCTTAAAAAATATGTTTTGTCTTTCCCTTAACCGATGACACTCCCAGTTTTTTGTAAGAATCACACTGCTTACGTTTTAGTATAGCGGCGTCTTTGTGTATTTTTGTTTATTTGTTTTGTCTTTGTCAGGTTGTCTCTACTTGTGTTGCTGTTGGTTTAGGTTTGTTGGGATTATCTTCCCATTTAGCTAAAATGAGGGACATTTTGAAATGTCGAATAGAGATACTGTCGTTAAATGTATTAAAAATTTAAGGCAAATTTTTTTGGCGTTCTTTTGCTAATTTATACAATAACATTTGTATGTAATATATGTTTATTATCCTTATATGGACCTCTACGAAACTAGAATGTACAAAGTGTTTGTTAAGCTCTTAACAAAAATATCACCACATCTGTACATCTTTACATTAAAAAATAACGTGTCTCTTTCTCCCTGATACTAACTGAATGTAATTTATTCGATTTTTTTCTGGCAAACTTTCTTTTTTACTAGACATAGTTATCTCCGTGACCACCTTGTTAATCATGGCTTCAAAAAATTCCGACTCCTAGATATCAGTCTCTTGAAGAAAAAATTGAAGTAAAGTAAGTGAGAACTGAATCATCAGTCAAAAATCAAACAACGGCAAAATCGAAAACACCAAGAAACAAGGAGTTTCGGTCCGAACTTTGATTCACGATTCATTCAGAAACTAAATACATACTCACGTCAGTATTTTATTATTTTTTACTAAGTACTTGGATGACCAATTTTTCCATTGTGTACGACCTTTCCATGGAAATTTCTGTTGAGTTGCTACCGTTTGCTACGGGAAAGGACGGGGAGGTTTAGCACGCCGTAAAACCTATACAAACTTTCATAATTTCAGTATAAAGAATTACAGAGCTCACATTATCATGACAACGAATTTTAGCATGAGATAAAGTTAAAACATCTAATATGGTGAATTATGAAATATTGCTCTGTCTAACTCTTCCAGGGTAACTTGTTTTGTTGATTGAGTCAGAATTATATACATATGTAAGTTTTGATACGAATAAAAATGTTTTCAGCATTTTTCAAAATCAAAAGGAGTATATTGACAATGCTGTCCTATTTTAGGAGGCTTTTAAATGTTTGTAAAAATTCTAAACATTAGGAATAGATTATAAAAAGGGAAGTATTTTCTATTTATAAAATGTATATATAGTTAAAAAATTAAACAACTATCAGACACACTCAGCCAGAGCTCGATAGTGCCAAATGTATTTTTAGTATTTTTCCGCAAAAAATGTCAAAGAGAAAAAATTCGATATGATTAAATGTACATGAGAAAAGATCGATCAAAATACTTATCATAGGAAAAGTGGAAATTTATTTTGGAAACACTAAAAACAAATTTACTTACACTTGAAATATCTTGTCTATAATGTATTGCAAATAAATTTCAAAAAGTATATTTTAGGCATTTATGTGTATGTTTCTCTATTTTGCCTTTTTACTATTTTTTTTCTGGAAAATAATAAGAAAGAAAACCTGAATATACCCAAATCATAAATAAAATTTGGTAGTTGTATTCAAATCCGATATAAAATATATTGCGTTTCCTGCACGATAAGTATTTCCTTAGGGGAAGACCATTACAGATTTTGTCGCCTTTTTAGAGTTTTTGGAATTATCATACAAAAAAAAGAAAACACATCCTAGCATTCCTCTGAGATGACACACAATGCTGTTGAACTTTATTTCTCGGATAGTTTCCCATTTAACTGTATGACATTTTTGTATGCACTGAAGAGACATAAGTTGTCGAAATGCGCATATGCAGAAAATAAATTCACAGTTACTATGGTATTAAGTTATTTCTTTCTAAACCTTCAATTATTTCATTCCAATTGAATTAAAATTTCAACTATTCCGTTATGATATGTCCAATCAAATTGCAACAATGCACTTTACCAGTTTACCAGTAGTTGCGGATAATATTATATTTGGTAAAAACTTACTTGACTAGTGTTAATATGAAAAAGAAATGCATGATATTTTGACAATATTGATAACATTTTCTTCGAACATTTCATTTCTGTCAATTTCAGACATTTTGTTTTGTATTTCCGTCTATATCAGTGGTATTTAAGTTTAATACTTTAAACTACAGCGTTTTTATTTTGCACTGCCTAATCCAAAATGTCCTACATTTTAGATAAAATCAAAAGAAAAGACCCAACATTTCAAATCTTAAAAATCTATAGGCCATTTATCAAAATGTTTATATGTATTCTATTATTTGCATAAATGTTTTTGTATTATATGATTAGTTGTTGTACTTTCAATGCCTAACATTTGTTTCTATGTATTGAAGGATATGTCAGATTGTTTTATTTTGTTTTGCTTTTTTTCTTATTTCTTAAAGCAGCCAGGGTTAAAATAATTTTGTTTCTGATTACTCATTCGTATTTTTACGCATGTAGGACCTAGCAATGGGCTTAGAATATCAAATGAAATGCATAACTCATTAAAGAATTATGGTTAAAAGGGACGTCCTATTTTGGCACACCTTCAAAATAGCACATAACCTAATAATTTTTAACATTGTCTTACCTCCATCATGTATGAGGGTGGCTTTAACAGTTTTGAATAGGATTTTTTATTATTTACTGAAAATTCTTAAAGAAAGTGCATTCATTCAGGGTGTAGATTACTTTATATAAGTATGTATAATTATGCTCTTTGAAAACAGATACTACCATATGTCGGATAGAAAACAAGGAAGTGACAAGAGCCGGGATTGCTGCCTAGACATGGTAAGCATTTCATGCAAGGCATGGAATCATCTGAAAATATGTTTTAGACCACAGATTGTAGGAAAGAGCAAAGTCAGCTAGCTATTTTTAAGACAAAATGCTCGTCTACGAAGTCTTCAGAAGTCTCCGAATGGTAGAAGCCCATTTAATTTTCAGGGAACTTCTCAAGAATACTATCATCCATGTAAGGTTTGCAACAGCATACAGGGTTCTTCGGGGCTTTTACTGTCTTGAGAAATATTTATGGGAAATTTTAATAAACCCACTTAAGATTCAACTTCTACAACTTTTGAGTGAACGTACCTTTCGGTCTTGTTCCAGAACAGTATACGTGCTCAGTTTATATATCAGCAGTGAAAGGATATGGAGTAAATACACAAGAGACAAAGTCTCTACAAATACATTGTAGAACCAAGTAAAGGAACAACGCTTTTGTTGTTGCTCTTTATCCTGAAGTCACCATGAGGCCTTCAACAATGAGCTTTGCTCATACTTCATAGAACTAGTAAGTTGAGACGGTCTTTAGCACCGGTTTGAGCAGAATTCATTGCTAAATCGTTACACCAAAGTCTTCTGGTTTAGGTTTGTTGGGATTATCTTCCCATTTAGCTAAAATGAGGGACATTTTGAAAAGTGGACAATGTCGAATAGAGATACTGTCGTTAAATGTATTAAAAGTTTAAGGCAAATTTTTTGGCGTTCTTTTGCTTATGTATACAATAACATTTGTATATAATACATGTCTATTATCCTTATATGGACCTCTACGAAACTAGAATGTACAAAGTTTTTGTTAAGCTCTTAACAATAATATCACCACATCTGTACATCTGTACATTAAAAAATAATGTGTCTCTTTCTCCCTGATACTAACTGAATGTAATTTATTCATTTTTTTTTCTGGCAAACTATCTTTTTTACTAGACATAGTTATCTCCGTGACCACCTTGTTAATCATGGCTTCAAAAAATTCCGACTCCTAGATATCAGTCCCTTGAAGAAAAAATTGAAGTAAAGTAAGTGAGAACCGAATCATCAGTCAAAAATCAAACAACGGCAAAATCGAAAACACCAAGAAACAAGGAGTTATGGTCTGAACTTTGATTCACGATTCATTCAGAAACTAAATACATACTAACGTCAGTATTTTATTATTTTTTACTAAGTACTTGGATGACCAATTTTTCCATTGTGTACGACCTTTCCATGGAAATTTCTGTTGAGTTGCTACCATTTACTACGGGAACGGGCGGAGAGGTTTAGCACGCCATAAAACCTATACAAACTTTCATAATTTCAGTATAAAGAATTACAGAGCTCACATTTTCATGACAACGAATTTTAGCGTGAGATAAAGTTAAAACATATAATATGGTGAATTATGAAATATTGCTCTGTCTAACTCTTCCATGCAGGGTAACTTGTTTTGTTGATTGAGTCAGAATTATATACATATGTAAGTTTTGATACGAATAAAAATGTTTTCAGCATTTTTCAAACTCAAAATGAGTATATTGACAATGCTGTCCTGTTTTGGGAGGCTTTTAAATGTTTGTAAAAATTCTAAACATTAGGAATAGATTATAAAAAGGCTCACCCAAAGCTCGATAGTGCCAAATGTATTTTTAGTATTTTTCCGCAAAAAATGTCAAAGAGAAAAAATTCGATATGATTAAATGTACATGAGAAAAGATCGGTCAAAATACTTATCATAGGAAAAGTGGAAACTTATTTTGGAAACACTAAAAACAAATTTACTTACACTTGAAATATCTTGTCTACAATGAATTGCAAATAAATTTCAAAAAGTATATTTTAGGCATTTATGTGTATGTTTCTCTATTTTGCCTTTTTACTATTTTTTTTCTGGAAAATAATAAGAAAGAAAACCTGAATATACCCAAATCATAAATAAAATTTGGTAGTTGTATTCAAATCCGATATAAAATATATTGCATTTCCTGCGCGATAAGTATTTCCTTAGGGGAAGACCATTACAGATTTTGTCGCCTTTTTAGAGTTTTTGGAATTATCATACAAAAAAAAAAGAAAACGCATCCTAGCATTCCTCTGAGATGACACACAGTGCTGTTGAACTTTATTTCTCGGATAGTTTCCCATTTAACTGTATGGCATTTTTGTATGCACTGAAGAGACATAAGTTGTCGAAATGCGCATATGCAGAAAATAAATTCACAGTAACTATGGTATTAAGTTATTTCTTTCCAAACCTTCAATTATTTCATTCCAATTGAATTAAAATTTCAACTATTCTGTTATGATATGTCCAATCAAATTGCAACAATGCACTTAACCAGTTTACCAGTAGTTGCGGATAATATTATGTTTGTTAAAAACTGATTGACTAGTGTTAATACGAAAAAGAAATGAATGATATTTTAACAATATTGATAACATTTTCTTCGAACATTTCATTTCTGTCAATTTCAGACATTTTGTTTTGTATTTCCGTCTATATCAGTGGTATTTAAGTTTAATACTTTAAACTACAGCGTTTTTATTTTGCACTGTCTAATCCAAAATGTCCTACATTTTAGATAAAATCAAAAGAAAAGACCCAACAAATCTATAGGCCATTTATCAAAATGTTTATATGTATTCTATTATTTGCATAAATGTTTTGTATTATATGATTAGTTGTTGTACATTCAATGCCTAACATTTGTTTCTATGTATTGAAGGATATGTCAGATTGTTTTATTTTGTTTTGCTTTTTTCTTATTTCTTAAAGCAGCCAGGGTTAAAATAATTTTGTTTCTGATTACTCATTCGTATTTTTACGCATGTAGGACCTAGCAATGGGCTTAGAATATCAAATGAAATGCATAACTGATTAAAGTATTGTGGTTAAAAGGGACGTCCCTTTTTGGCACACCTTCAAAATAGCACATAACCTAATAAGTTTTTACATTGTCTTACCTCCATCATGCATGAGGGTGGCTTTAACAGTTTTGAATAGGATTTTTTATCATTTACTGAAAATTCTTAAAGAAAGTGCATTCATTCAGGGTGTAGATTACTTTATATAAGTATGTATAATTATGCTCTTTGAAAACAGATACTACCACATGTCGAATAGAAAACAAGGAAGTGACAAGAGCCGGGATTGCTGCCTAGATATGGTAAGCATTTCATGCAAGGCATGGAATCATCTGAAAATATGTTTTAGACCACAGATTGTAGGAAAGAGCAAAGTCAGCTAGCTATTTTTAAGACAAAATGCTCGTCTACGAAATCTTCAGAAGTCTCCGAAAGGTAGAAGCCCATTTAATTTTCAGGGAACTTCTCAAGAATACTTTCATCCATGTAAGGTTTGCAACAGCATACAGGGTTCTTCGGGGCTTTTACTGTCTTGAGAAATATTTATGGGAAATTTTAATAAACCCACTAAAGATTCAACTTCTACAACTTTTGAGTGAACGTACCTTTCGGTTTTGTTCCAGAACAGTATACGTGCTCAGTTTATATATAAGCAGTGAAAGGAT
>MJUU01051650.1:26468-47873 GCA_002080025.1 Modiolus philippinarum | reverse complement strand
ATTTTGTAAATAATTTAATTTCGGTATCCGTGTAAATAAATATTTTAATCCTACCTGTCTTGAGATGGGATGAATTCACATTTGGTGAAAGATTGTACGAGATTTTCATGAGATAAATAAATTTTCCGAGTAAGATCGCCCATGCCCCCTCCTTTAAAATCAAATGGTCGTACCCTTAGACTGAACAGGGACAAACAATAATGCAATCCTTGATATTTCATCAATAATGTTAGTGATGTCCCTATCGCCTTTAGTAAGAAAGAAACAAACAAAACATTTATTTTTGACTAATAAATCATTTTCTCTTAACTTCAACAATTAGACGCTCCAGCCAGCGATTACAATAAAGATATGAAAGCGAATGTAATGGGCAACTGCGAAACCACAAACACCAAAGCACAACATTATACTGATTTCAAGATGCCTAGACAATATATTTGATATTTTTGAATCATCAATGTGGTACCAGTGTTTAGGTGTCCATATAAATGGTGACAAATGTGCACACTAATGTTTTGGCCATATCTATTTTGTCTCTTTTCTCGGATTGACTAAATTGCATAACAACAGAAAACTGGGAGAAGTTCTCCGAAATTCAAGAATGTTGAATGGATCGGATTGTAAAAGAAATTTCTATGTTGTAAGATCCATTATCCTACTCAAACTATGATGAGTAAAAACTAGGAAAAATTAGACATCGTCATCAAAATAGCAAGTTAATTTCATTCCTGTAGACGGTCATTGAGGATAAATCAAAACCATAATTTAATCAGAAACTGTAGCCATTTTCACAAAACATCTTACGACAAATTTTAATCGTAAGTCAATATAAAATGTAAAAGATTTAGGGACGGACCATTTAACTTGAAAGGGGGGGGGGCTATGGTTTTTTTCTAAAAAAATATTTTGGATCTGATTTTATGTGAAAAAAATATTTTGGCTGCCAAAATGATGAAAAAAAATTTTCTGAATGAGGCTTTCTGCCCCCAAAAATAATGTTAATTTTGAAAAAAAATATTTTGTTGATACGCGTGTAAAAATAAATAATTTGTTTCGCGCGAAGCGCGAAAAAAATTTTCTGTCCAGAAAAAAAACCATAACCCCCCCTTCAGGTTAAATGGTCGGTCCCTTACGACTAATTTTTATCGTAAGATTTTTTGTGAAAAGGGCTGCTGGTTCGGTGTATAGGAAACACGTCTGCTTCAGCGCACTAGGAATTACGTTTTCTTCAGCGTGCTATAGGAAACACGTCAATAAATATGGTGGTGGAAAATTTTCTATGCCAGGATGTACTTCTATTAATAAAGTGCTGGATAATATATATAAATACAATATATATGGATCAAGTCATCAGAAACCAGCAAAGGCTACAAATGACAAAAAAAGAGTATAACGAATACATAGAAGAAAGGATAGCAGGAAAGCAAAGAATGCCCAATTTATCTACAGCTTGTCTCATGGGTCCTCAATGTTGTAACACAATGAAGAGGAGCAATCTACTCATGTTGAAATGGAAGAATTCACATGAAAACAGTCAATATTAATAGAAAGTTTCATAATATACTGATTAAAAAGGGACACTTATTTTAGCTAAGCAGTGTTTTGCTTAACCTAACACAACAAATCCTATATCTGGTGCTTAGAAAATCGGAACAGATACATTCTTCTGAAAAACGTTGAGTTTTACAAGATCATTTTAAGGAAAGCATGCAACGATTCATAAACTTTATGGAGACGGCTTAGGAATGCCTCTAAAGACACCTTGTTGGGAATTTTTTATAGATCTAACTGAATTTATAAAACATTTCTTCTATGCAAGTTTGAATTGCAAATGCCATGCGTCTTGTAGTCGTAGCTTTTCAGCATAATATCACACGTAAAGCTGAGGAACATTTACCGAGAATTATTTTCCTTTCCGTTATATATTTGATCCAAACAATTATCAAAAAGCACCGTGGAAGTTAACATTTTAAAAAACTAAAATTGATGGATTTTACTGTATGGTTCAGATTGTTCACGTACAATACAAAGAGTTATATAAAATGTTAGCTGTATACTTACAACTTTTTGCCAGAAATAGTTGTAAATTCTTTAAAAATGGTTTCTTTGATTAATAGATTTGTGGAAATCGTTACGAGGTCAAGACAACAAGACTTGGCATGTCTATACTAATTTCAATAAACCTGATCATTCCATCGTCAACATGAATGCACGAATCATTGAACAGATATATCAGCAAAGTACCAACCCTACTGTGAGTACACCATACCGATTACAACCCTACTGTGAGTACACCATACCGATTACAACCCTACTGTGAGTACACCATACCTATTACAACCCTACTGTGAGTACACCATACCGATTACAACGAGAAGAATACTCAATTCGAGAGCTTGGTGCAGCAATACCTTATGGGTGCAATGACTGTATTAAACGTATAGGGAATTTGTCTAGTCCCGGATGTAGTTCGGTCAATGTGATGAATATTTTAAATGGAAGCAAGCGTCATGGACATTGGCATTACACAGCCCACACTTACATGACATGTAAATAGATGGCCTTCAACCATTCATGAAAATACCCCTTGGTATCCATCAAATATGCGCTAAACTATACTCCCTATCCCATTCTAAATTTTATTATTTTTTTCAAAACCTGTTTGAATTCTAATGTGAAAGATCCGTCGTCAGCTGAATACAAATTAGTCGCAATTGCCTTGGATATCACAGATTATTCAAACGGGTTACTACAACTAATGAATAAAAGAACATCGTTCATTTCTAAAGCTGAAATTTGCAGACAAAGGCTTAGATGCTATTAATCTAGGCAATATCCTGCACAACAGATATGTTACTCCTCCAAAATAACCCCTACAACAAGAACCAGACAATTCTTATTATATCCTACACCTATACTAAACCTATTGCATCCAACATTTTCAATCATAAACGGGCATTTCGAGAGATCCAAATCGATGACTTTAAATCAAAACCACATGATTGTTCTTGTTCTTCCTCCACATTTTTGTATGGCCGTGCTGGTCATATTATAACCGGGGACCTCAACATTGTTCAAAAATGATGAATTACGAAATTTATTCATTAAAGGTCCGAAATATCATGAACCACAGCCTATCAACTGGAAATACAACTTCAAACTTTTGATTGATGCAGTTGAAGAATATGCCAAACGATGGGTGAGGAAGGAGAAGGAAGAAGTTGAAACACTTTCTGACTGGATCAGGTCTATAAAGTCGTTGATCGTAGAACGCATACGGGGCCTAAAGACATCTATGAACCCAAGTACAAAAAGCATATTTGAAGATCCTGATGTTTTTAAGACCTTTTCCTTCCTTCATGACAACTACATAATTGTTCCAGCAGACAAGGCTCATAACAACATCACATTTGTCTGAAAAAAACTCTTCATTGACTGCTTGATGAAAGAGATGGGCATTGACAATTCATTTGGTAACCAAACTTACAATCTTTGTACGATACCTCCTTTCAATTTAATGGATACCAAAACTCCACAAATGTCCTTGCAAGGAAAGGTATATTGCTGGGTCTTCCAATTACAATTCAAAACCCCTTTCAAAGCTCTTGACCTCATTACTCTCCGCAGTCAAAGATGGCCTCAAGATATAATGTGAAAAAACATATTCAACAAGCAGTGTTAATCAGATGTGGATTCTCAAAAACTCTTAGGATTTATTAGAATATCTATCTTCAACAGAACTTAATTTTTGTAACGGTATTAAAACATTTGATTTTTCAACACTTTACCCCACTCTTCCACATGACAAATTAAAATCAGTACACCGTGATCTCATTCATCAGTCTTTCTACACCAAAAAGGGTGAAAAAAGATGCTCATATTTGGTATTGGGTAAAGAAAAAAGCATATTTTGTCAAAAATCACGCTGATTCAAATAAAAAGTATTCTGAGGAGAATGTAATTGACATGCTGCAATTTTGAATTGACAATATATTTGTCGAATACGGAGGACATGTTTTCCAACAGACGATCGGGATACAAATGGGGACTAATTGTGCACCACTTCCGGCAGATTTGTTTTTATATTCGTATGAAGCAAGGTTAATACAAGAGCTAGTCCAGAAGAAAGAGAAAAATCTAGCCAGGTCCATTAATTTCAATTTCCGTTACATAGATGATGTTTTATCTTTAAGTACCAGTCCGTCTAAGAAACAGGCAAAATGCATTGGTGCAGTGGCACACTGAAGAAAAAACGCAGACTTTTGATGTTTGATTTTAACCAAACTAACCAAGACAACGCCATTTTGATAGATAAAAGTTCTGTGTAATTTTGCCTTTTTGAGTTATCAGCGTTCAAAATTTAGTTACATTATACTATGAAAAGTACGGGAAAATTTTCCCGCCATTTTTTCTCTATATAAACAGTAACAAATTATCTCGAGACCTAACACATGTTCGAATGTAAACACTTTTTAGGATTTGTTTTTATAACCAAATGAATACATATAAGCCAAAAAATACAGAATCTTAATTTTTGATGTGCCGCCCCCTGCCTGACTCTTAGCTGGAATACTACTTAAACAATCCTCGATTTAAGGATTATCTACATATCATTTACCCAAATGGACTGGACATTAGAGACAACCAGTACACCAACATCACCATCATACCTGGACGTTTACCTTTGTATTGACAACTCGGGACAGTTAAAATCCAAACTTTATGACAAACCTGATGATTTTGACTTTCCAATTGTGAACTTCCCATTTTTGAGTAGTAATATACCCAAATCTCCAGCATATGGAGTCTACATTTCACAGCTCATTCTCTTTTGTAGTGCATGTTACTATCTCAAACGCTACTTAGCTAGTAGTGCTACTTAGCTAGTAGATTACTATTATCTAAATTTATGTAAATTCTAAAACCTAAGGTTTAACTCCCTCCATCGTAGTTTTGTCCTTAGCTATATTTGATATTACTGATTATTCGGATTTCGTTTGGTTTAATACATTTAAACATTTTTTGAAATTATGGATTTCCTTTGTTTGGGTTTTAGTGCTGCTGATGAGGAATTTATTTCCGAAATGACCATACAGCTCATTAAAATTATTGCAGTTGGAGTTAACATATGTGTTATGGTCTCATGTTCATTTACTCCATATCCTTTCGTAAAATATAGAGCTATGTTAAATCAATGTTACTATTGTCACTCAAAAAGTTTTATGCTCGTCATCACGAATTGACTGATCTTCACAATTTGTTTGTATCACAAATAAAAATTGACATATTTTAATAGATCCCAGAATATTACTGGATCGACACATACCGAATTTGACATTACACCGGACTTTTTACTTACAGTGTGACAGGTGTCACATGTGAAGCAGGTCATTCTTACCCTTGAGCACCTGATGAAACTTCTGTTTTTAGGGTTCACATTGTTAGTGCTTTATATTTTTGTGGCGTTTATTTTATGTTCTGTTTGTATCGTTTTCGTCGTTTACGTTCTTTATACGAATCCTTATATTGCCATGTAATCTGGATGTATTATTTTGGATCTGGCTTCGGTATTTATTTGGAAATTTATTGCAAATTGGGTTTAACGCCACGTTCAGTAGTATTTAAGCTATATCGCTGTCAGTTTTAGTAGTGGAGGAAGCCGGGTACCCGGAGAGAACCAAATACCATGGGCAGGTGGCATATATGTCGTAGAAACATTTTTGAATCCAATTGCCAATCGTTGTCAAAGCGACATAGTCCCGTCCATATTGGGCATGCCAGTGTTCTGGTCGCCACAGAAGCGATGGGATTTTTAAAGAAATTATTTTAAGCAGGTGTTTGAAGTATGGCAAAAAATGATCACATAGAGGTTTGGTTGACCATAGATGTCTATTGATAGATGCAATATATCTGTCAGTGGTAATCTAATTCAGAAAAAAACTCAGTATTCCATTGGCTTTCTATAGTATTTGTTGAGGAATTAACTTCTGCAAAAGAAAGAGAATGCTGAAGAAACCATATAAATAAATATTATAAATATATTGTGGCATGCAATTAGTATTAGTGGTGGAAGAAATTAGAGTAGCAGAGAGAACCACAGACCTTTGGCAGGTAACTGACATTTCGTATCACGTAAAGTTGCAAGTCGAGTGCATCCTTTTTGTGGTTTACAATCAATGTCACCAATTCACAACCCATAGGTGATTGGCTACATTGTTTGTACAGGTAAACTTACTACTTTAACCTCTCGGCCAACTAGGTTCCATATAAAAATGGGACATAAATATGAAATAAAAAGTAAATAAATATCTATAGCATACAATACCCGTATTGTCAATAAAGGCAAAAATTGTGTACATGTTGGAGAAACATTTCCTGACCATTGCATGCCAAATATGCTAAATTATGTAAACATTGGGCATGTTAGTGCAGTGATTGCCATAGAGGCAATGGAATTTATTTTAAGAAATTATTTAACAGTCGTTTGAAGTATGACAAAAAATGATAACATTTGTATCAAAAATAAAGGTTTGGTGAACCATATATAGATGTATATGGGTAGATAAAATGGTTCTATCATGGTAATTTTATTAAAGAAAAGCTCATTTTCTTCAACATGCAGTATACCATTGGTCTTCTACAATATTTGTTAAGGAACCAACCTCTGCAATAGAAAGAAAATGTTGTAGACATCATATGAACAAATAAAATAACAAAAACTATCATACTATTCTGATTAATGATCCTCGTGGAACTAAATGTCTAAATAATAGTGCTATTATGATAGAAATCAGACAATCATTAGAAAATAAAGACCTGAAAAAAAATTGTCGTCATCTTTAATTTTCAAAAATCTCAGACAAAGGAGCGTCTTTCAAACGATTTGTCAACATTTATGTACTATCAAATTTGTATTCTTATTGTTCATTTTTTTTTTATAAACAGACTGAGATTTATTAGGCGGTGGCTCATAATCAAAGAAAAACTGGTAGGACTCAAAACAAGGAACTTTACTTACATAAAATAGTAAAGTAAGTGAGAATCGAACCGTCAGTCTAAAACGAACCGAATCCAAGGACAATGGCAACGTCGGAAAAACAAAGACATAGCATGAGCACAGCACAGAAAAAAATGAAGACACATACATATACAAAAATGAACAACACGGACCCAATGAAAACCCATGTGTGAGATCAGGTTTAGTTTAAGAATTACTATACCTCTATCTTTTTATCAGAAAATACCGAAGTTACTGTTAATTTATATTTTCGACATGTTATGTTTCTTCAGTGCAGATCAAATCAAAGCTTTTTTAAGTGCATAAACAGAAATACTTGTAAAAGCTGATAGAGAACAAATAACCAATTGGATTTAAATAGAAGAGCAAACCCAGATAAAGAGATAGCTATGTTAAGCAAAATTTTGTTAAATTTGACATTGCAAGTTTTTAGATGAAATCGATTTTCTGGCCAGCACCGAAGTACTAACAACTGGTTTTAGTACCCTCGGGGACTAACAGTCCACCAGGAAAGGCATTGGCCTAGTGGTAATAAATGACAAAATACCAAGGTTACTGTTAATTTAGTTTTTGAATATGCGCATTTCGACAATATGTCTCATCCGTGAAAATGTTATTTAATGATCATGAAAATTCTATTGTTCTTCATCCATTTTCTTTTCATTGCATTTTTGGATTTTATAAATTTATTTTTATTCTTGAAACCCAAGGTTCCTCTTTCCTCTTTCCTTAGGAAAACCTAGACTTCGAGAGCAAACCAAACTTTCGAAAGTTAATGTTGATTATAGTTTATTCATATGGCCATTTCGAAATCTTATGCCTCCTCAGGGCAGGTCAGATAAAAATATCAAGAAGACCATAGACAAAAAAAGCAAAATCTGATATAGCACAACTAAATGCCATTTACATTAGGAATCTAGGTTTCGCTTCAGAAACTCGGTGTTTTCCGAGCTTTGTCTGTATTTCTAAGTAAAGATTCCCATTGGCAGATGCAAAAATACGTTCAGATAAGAAAACCCTCCGTTTCTTGCCAGCGGACCGGGTTTTTCTCTCGAGTTTAATGAATTTCTCTTGCCATACATGATGGTCTCAACAATGCTTATGATAAAACGATTAAAAGAACTCACTGGGATACCGTTGACTTATCTCTTAATCCTTCGTTTCTATCGTTCTTCCTAACTTGTCCCTTTCCCCCATTTCTGTCGTTGATCTTACCTTTGATAAAGCAAATGGTACCAAAACACTTTCCTTTTTTTCTATTTATAACACATGAAATAGTTTCCATTGGGTCATGACATTGTAACATACTGAAATGCAACAAGAGTTTTACCTCATTCAGATTTACATAAAATAATTAGCTCTAATTGAAAATTCGTGTAATTTTGTAATATGATTAATTGCTGGCACATGTAACGATTTATCGCGGTACACCGATAGCCTTGTTAAACGTTATTTAAGCGTGTAAGATATGACGAAATCAGACGTATTGCATGGTTGTCTTTGAAAATTAACTTCCCTTTCATTTTAATGAGCAAAGATTTATATACGTGTATACTATAACTATAGATTTTGGTTACAGAAAGGAAGTTATATTTACGTAATTTAATCAACTTACACAGATGTTGAAATGAAAACATGCTTGAAATATAAAAAAGAATAATTTACGGAGGCCAACTCTGTTGGTTTTACAATTTTCCTAAACCTTTTGTCCATAGTTACAGCATTGAAAAGAAAATAATAGAATAACCAATTGACAGTTAATTTGGAGTTATTGTTTATAGCCATTTCCACAATTTACATCGCTTTTGAAGCATTTGGGAAAGGTTCCACGATCCTTTGGTCCGTGTAAAACTGGGGATGATAATAGTTCAGACGGGGGTCTTTCAGGAATTTTACCCTAAATTATGAAAAAGCAGAACTGATGCAGGTTATGTGATTACGTGGTATAAGAGTTTAAATATAGTCTTTGTAGATTATTATTAATTTCAATGATTTCTTTGTTTTTTTTTCAGTTAAATTGATCTTTGAAGCTTTTGTTTTTGTTTTTTTTTCACACTTATTCGTCCTTACACAGTACGCACTTCTATGTTTAAGTTTGTTTTTTCAGTTAAATTGATCTTTGAAGCATTTTTTCACACTTATTCGTCCTTACACAGTACGCACTTCTATGTTTAAGTTCATGTGTTTTACCTTTGCTTGTTGTCTTCATTTGTATTACAGATGATGTGACGTGTTTTTGGATTGTTTATTGATTTTGCCCTTTTCTTCGATATTCATTTGCCTATGCATCTTTATATTTCCTTTCAGTTAACTCAATAAAAAAATAGCAGTTTCATGTAACGTATAATTTGGTACCTGAATGCCAAAGAAATAAGGTACAAATAATTTGCATATTTACGCCTAATTTATTTGGAAATGGTAGTGTTTGTCAGCATTTACAATATGTCTCGTATCACAGAGCTGATATTATTAATATTAGCAAATATACTTTCGATTTATTACCTAACCTAAAACTTTCAATCTGAGAACATTTTCACGCCCCTACATGTCGGGAGAAGGATGATACAAATTCCGGACAACACCATTACTCAAGCAGAATGACTGACACTTGACGGCTTCAATACCACGCCCCACTGAGAACAAATGTAAAAGTCAAAAGTAACCAAGTTTTTCACCACTCAAATAAAACGACATTTATGTATTTTCCAGATATAAACCTCCACGGTTTTATCTTCTACCCCACATATACTCTCTATTGTGATAAATATCAATAATCATAAGATCCTACAGAGATCTTGCTGAGAAAACAAGTCTGATAAGTAAAATCAGGAATAATCTCAGAAACTCAGATGTAATTTTACAAAATAGTTAAAAAGCATTGGGGAATAAAACCGCCAGTTTGTCTAGAGAATAAAACCTTTTTCCTGGTTTGATTGACGTCCTTTAAATGAAAGGCCTTTCTGGAATTACTCTTGATTCATACCAGCCTCCCACAAACACGAAAAACTACTTTTTATTGTTTTCATATGTCCCAATTTTATGTACATTCTTTGTGCTATAATACCGATTTCTCAGAAGTTTCAGGCTAATCGTTAAGTCTTTTTTGTCTTGGTTGCTACTCGATGTAAAAAGTCGGATGATGACAAAATTTAGTACTTTTTTGTAAATTGAGAGACACACGACTCCACATATTTCCGTATATGGACCATTCTAACTATAATTTTCAGTTTATTTCAAAACGTTTGCAACCATTTCTAAATGATATCAATAAGAAACAAAATAGACTTTCATGGTGTCAGAAATGTATTACAATAAAAAAAGCATGGAAATCCACTTTTCTTTGGGATACCATATTTTCCCTCAGAATTTTGAAATTTCCTATGTGAATTATCTATTTATTCCCATTAGACTTTAAGCCAAAGACATTATTCATTTTAGTTTGAAACTAAAACACCACGCAATGAAAAAATTCTGCAAAAATACCATATTCCATGGGAAATAAACTCGAAATTCTTGTAATTTGTAAATTGTAAAAAAATGTGAAAAAATATCAATTGATAGTTTTCAAGACATTGAAATTCGGCGAATTTTGGTTGAATAATTCAGAAATTGCGAAAGTTAAATTTAAGTAAGCTTTTAACTAATAGAATGACGAAAAAGTAAAACAGGATCGAATTAATAATATTGGACAGTCCGTTTTTATATTAAACAGAAGAAATTGCAGGTTCCTAGAAGTACATGTTGTAGTCAGCTATTAATCAATGGCTTCTTCGCTCCTTTCAAAGTCTAATAGTTATCTTTATCATTATGACCAGGATGGAGAATTTAACATGTACATTCACTGCGAGTTTTGCAGCTCGTTAAAGGGTTCATTTCACAGACCTCACAAAACACCAGCACTATTATGTCCCTTCTAATAAAACAACGGAAGCTGAAAATGCTGTAAAAATGTCAACAAATCAACCCTATCTCACAGTCCTGATTAACTTGGAGATTCTGATTAGTAAGTCGCTGGCATCTAATGTAGTAACATAAAAACTGCTGGAAATTCATAGATATATTGCCACTCAAAAATCGCTAAATCTTTTATCGTTTTAAATATTTTATTTTAGATTAAATATATGTATTTAACATTGATATGAATGGAATCTGTAGACGATATGACACAAATTTATGATAAATATAACTAAATGTATGTAGCTTTGGCACCATGAACAACCGTCTAGATTCAATACAAATCAGTTCTTCCGAAAAGCTTATGCTTAGAAATGTTGCATAATAAATATAACAAGACTGATATGATATTCAAAGGACATAACTAAAAGTACTCAAACCAAAATAATACAAGAATACAAGAACTTTATTTGCCATATATACAAAATTATGTATGTGACAATATAAAAAACAATAAAATATAAACAAAGAGCAAATGATTCCCCTGCCCTCAGTTCTAATGACTTAAATAATATAAATGTTTAGAAGTCAAACTAAATAGGTATGTACTATTTATATATTATTATTAATATTTTTTAACTCTCTCTCTCAATGTGATGAATCTGAATATTATCCATTTTGATGTATCATTCCAATTGTTTACAGATGTGCTGCGATGGTCAAATAATTTTTATCTTCAACATCAATCCTGCTGGAACAAGATGAAAGTAAGGGTGGTCCCGTCAACATGCTGTATAAACTATAAAGAGTAAATAGTTATCGGATCTGATCATCTCCTCTTATCACAGATAAAATAAAAAGTAAATAAACATTGAAATAATAAAATTTTAACTTAATATGGCAATTATTGGTAATATATAGGCTTTTATAATTTTGTGGGTGGCAGAGTTGACACTTTTCAAGTGCTTATTTTCACCCGAAATAAAATATAAGTCAGTTCTAATTGTGGTCAAATGCCTGGTAGCTATTGTCTGGTGGTGGATAAAGTCATGATTTTGAGATAATAAGAAGAAACTTCCTCTAGGTATTTCAATATGGTAATGACAGGTTGCATTTTATTGCTTTTTTATTTCATTTTCCCACTTGAGTGGTAATTATTTTCAGCTAAATATTAAATTCGCTTTTTACAACAGAATAAAATTTAAAGAAATTATTGGTTATCTACTTGCACCCTTACCTAAAAATCTTTTGACACCTTGACTGTTATTTTTCTGTTAGCTTTGCAGCTGTCCCAGATGTGTAGAACTTTGTTATACAGGAAATACACTTTTCTGCATTTTCTCATATAAAACCGAAGATAATATTGTCATAAAAAGCGAATGTCGGAAATTTCAGTCCATGTTTTAGCACCATATATTTCGACATCCTATTTCAATAATGGATGTTTGATTAAATTAACCCAAACCTATTTGATTATGCCGGTTAAGTTGCCTTTTACAGATAATTTTTAATGCATTTCCAAAGAAGACTGGTACCAGAGCTGTCAGTTTAAATTGTTTGATTAAGAAACAAATACAATTATTGTGGAATATCTCATCAGCTGTAATGGCACTTTTGTAAATAAAAGACACAAATTTAATTTACTCCGAGTTTTGAGTTCTGTATCAATTCACCCAACAAAAAAGAACATTTTCCTAATCGTAAAATGAAAACATTTTGTGAGTTTTTTTGGTGAATGATTTTAATTTCCATGTATTGACTAAAAAGGAATGAAAGTAAGTAAAAAAGTCACGGAATATAAAAAGAAACTAGATTTGCAATTGCAAGCAATAGCCGATGTCACCCCAGACTCCCCATTCCACCTTATTTGCAGCGTCAAAATCTACCTAGAAATAAATGTTCGTTGAAATCCGACAAAGTCGAAATTTGACGTATTTTAGCGACCATCTTAGAAGTGGCGGCCATTTTGAAAATTTTCAATACAGGTGATACAACTTCAGATGGTGCTCCAACTGCGTGCAAAGTTTCAAATCATTCCATTCAGCCATCTCAAAATAAATGATCAGACAAAAATCATTGGAATAATAATACTAATAATAATAATAATAATAATAATAAAAAGAAGAATAATAATCAGAAGAAACGTAGAATAACAACATGTCACCCCGACAAAGTCTGGGGTGACATAATAATTACTTGTCCATTCCTCGATTTTACATGTAATATGTTTCCCCAGTGCATAATACTATTGTTGTTTTAGTGAAATGTTTTATCTCAAGTACAATCAGCATGTATATGTTGGTGACCCATTTTTCAAAATTAATTTTTGTCAAATTCCAAAGCAAGGGGGAGTTTGTGTACCCATAAACCTGATTAACCCTACCGCTGGCTTTTGCTAGTGCCGATTTTCCCTTTCACCGGTAAGAAGTCTGGCTGACTCGAGTTCCTATCGTTATTTACGTTTCTCTTTTATTTGTTTTTTTCTTGTGCAATTCCTTGGTAACCGTATTTTCTGTCACCCTTATATTTAATTTATCGGATGGAATGGAAGCAGGGGTTATATCATTAAATATTTTAATTTGTTTAAATTACGTTGTAACTTTTAAAAAAAAGAGGTTGTTATTTCTAATATTTTCGATATATAACCAGAATAAGGGTAACCATCTTACCTCTTTTAGATTTGCAGCAGCAATTTTATTGAATGATTATTTTAGATAAAAAAAGGTTTTAATCGGTTCAGAAATAATTTGCTGTCTTGGAATGGTTTATCAATGTAAATTTATTTCTTGCATATATGTTTAGGTGTAGATATATGTTTTTTAATGTCATTTTCCCTTTTGGGCCTCAATTGGAAATATAGAGATTTGAGATTTGAAGCATTTCTCTCAATTTTTTTATTCTAATTTATCGCAAATTTTATATCGGTTCTTTCTTTCCAAATGTATGTTTTTTATTGCGTTCAACTTAATACGATTGCATGCACGGCATACTTTGTTCTTGTGTATGTTATGTACAAATTTCAAAAGCCCTTCAGAGTTTTTGTTTGTTTTTATCGGCGTTTTGCATTTGCGCCGATTTGCATTTCATTTGCGCCGATTTTTTCTTTCATTTGTGCCGATTATTTCTTTCAGATTATTTCTTTCATTTGTGCCGATTATTTCTTTCATTTGCGCCGATTTTTTACTTATAAATTTCATGTTAAATGCAGGTATTTTTCGCATTTGTTCTCGCTATACTGATGAAATTTAAAAAAAATTGCTTGAGCGAAAAGCTTACACAGACTAAAAATAAGCTCAAAGGATAATACAAATTGAATAAAAAATATAAATGTTAGTGTTTAACTAAGTACAGAACCTGTAGTGACTCTGTCTTTACAAGACGTATTGGTACTTTTTTTGTATCAGTACATACCATACTTTTGCCATTTCAAAACTTAATGTAAAACAATGTTTTTTGTATCAGTACATACCATGCTTTTGTCATTTCAAAACTAAATGTAAAACAATGTAACAAAATAACCAAAATGTAAATGCTGTTTATTTTAAATGAGGCATTGATACACTCTCGGTATTTTCAACATATTTTTTGTCATATAAAAAAAAAGAAAATCGGCGCCAATGAAAAATAAATTCGGCGCAAATGAATAAATGAAATCGGCGCAAATGAAAAATTTGAAATTTATAAAATCGGCGCAAATGTCATACGCCCGTTTTCATATCATGACGAAATTTTATTTATTTTTTCGCTAAATATGCAAATGGGAATCCTCCATATTTATGTGGCCAGACTGGAAGTTTTAAGCAGTTTCATGGCCGGTGTGTGCCCTCAAGGATACATCTCTTGGAAATATTTTAAAACAATAAGATCTGATGCTGAAGGACAAAAGAAAAACTGAGATAAAGAAAATATTTCTTATGTAATAATAATTATTCGGTTTTCGTTCTACAATATTTTTAAAGAAGCACAAAAAGTTGAAGGAAACCTAAAGAAAGTCACATTATTTATTGAGCTTCCTTTTTGTAATTTAAGTACAAAACTGTGCATGATGACATTTGATGCTTCCAAACTATTTCAAACTTTCAATTCTTCGTTGACAGAATAAAGATACTGCAAAATAATTCCGTCTGATTTCAGTAGGACCCTTAACTGTTTTTAGAAGTATATGTATGATCATATATTGTTATTCAGAGGCTAGTCAGACTATATTATTCCTGTGGAATATTCTATCCCCGGCATTGGACAAGTTCGTTGAAAAGTACAATGATTTGCCATAAGATACATATTCCCCTACTTCTTTTTCTAAAATAACACATCAAATGATGAAACTAGTAAAGCGAGAAAATCCATTTTGTTACAATTAGAGTAAAACCATCCATGTTTGAAATGAAATCACACAAATAAAATGGTATTCTTCATACCAATATAGTTTTTATAGAATTTTGATTAAATGAATGTCGCTTCGTTGGTCATCTGTAAACGATTGTAGTAACACGGAATTAATGATAAAATAAACTGCAGTAATCAAATCTACTCCAAAATACCAGCATATTCCTGGAAACATCTAAACAATCTGGCTTAAGTTACTGCTGGATACACTTGTCTTTTGTAATGTAATTCAGTTAGTAGTAAAACCCGTGAATTGTCTGATTTCTATTCTTTTTACTGACAATTAAACTAATTTGATATTACAAATTGTATTTCCAAATTGATACTTAAAAGAATACTGGTGACACTTCAAAGCCATTCTTCCCTTTTAATGTGAAGTTGTATTGAGAAATATTTGCTTTCATTAAAACCCAGTCTTTTCTCCAGTAAGATGATAGAAACAAAACGGCAGTTTGAACATTATTTAAAAAAGATCAGCAAGCATTGTAAAAGTTCACATTCTATTAAGTTATTATAACTTAGGATTGGCGGGTCCGTCCAAGGGGGTCCGGAGGTTGGAACCCCTTTTTGGGCAATGATGTATTTTTTAATGAAAATTCTTATTTTTTACTACGAAATAACAAAAATTTTCGGAATTTCATTTCACATCTAATTGGAACCCCCTTTTCAAATTACTTGGATCCGCGCCTGCTTTAAACATGATGAAAACGTTGATACATGTCATGTGTCTTTAGGATGAAATTTTGGATTACCTTAAATTCGAGCTCTTTTGCATAGATAAGATGACGAAAATCATCAAACCGAGGGTTGTTTAGTGATAAAATATCATCTAGTTAACGGAAGCTGAAATTAAAGGATCGTCTTTACTTTGAAGAAACCCGTTCAATGAATTCAGCCTCATAAGAGTGGAGAAACAGATCGGCTAAAAGAGGTGCACTAATATCACTTTTTGACTTTAACCAATAAAAAAATCTATTTTGAAAAAAACAGAAAAAAATAAGTAAAACGCATTCTCCAAACAAGTATGAAAGTGAAAAACTGGATACAGCGATTGCAAGTCTTATTGATGACATTGTCACATATACTTATGTTTCAACACTGCTATACATTGTAGTCTCAAACCTTTCGGATAAATTCACAATAAAATAAATGACTTGATTTGCAGAATGATCAGTTTTTATGTTAATTCGATGTTAACCCAGCGGCTGGATATTACCGGTGATTTCCATGGAAAATACTGAACCAGGATTGGTAATTTAATTTATTGCCGTTTTCACTAAAAATTGTGTATATGCAGTCACGTAACACGGTTATTACGAAATTGAACATGATTTGACCAGATAACATGTAGTAGAAATCCTTACAACTTAATTTAATTAATAAATTATGAAACCTTAAATATGATGTTGCTTGTCAAATATGATAAATTGGTTAGAATGACATGTATGGCATGTATTATTGGAAGGGGAGACATTCCCTTCATTACAAATTATCTATTTTTTGTGCTGTACAGTCACTGCCCTGCGGCCGGACACCATGATCAAGTTCTCTAAAAACGTGTTTAAATATGTTAAGAACAATAAAAGTCTTTAGGAATATTGTAATCAATATGTTTAACTGTGATAGTATATAGCTGACAGATAGAACTAGACCGACCTTGTTAACCATAATAAATGTTTAAACAAAACTGTTAAGTTGTTTATTTCTGGACAAACAGTGAAATACTTTCAAGACATGACACAAAACAAAAAAAAAATCTTATATGGCCTATTTCAATAACTTTAAAGGGTAAAACTCAAATATACAGAGGAACTTGTTCATTCTATTAAGATCAACACTTTGATACATTGTCTTTGAGGCCAAGTTGCAATCTGATATATTGCTGTTTACAAAGCAAAATACCAAAATCCCCATGTGCTCTTGTGAAAAAAGAACAAACAAATATTTACCGGAGAATAACAAAATTCCCGATCAGCAGCCCTTTTGCACAAAAAATCTTACGATAAATTTTAATCGTAAGTCATAAATTTTTATCGTAAGTCAATATGAAATGTTAAAGACTTACGACTAGTTTTTTTGTGAGGAGAGCTGCAGAACTGTTAGCAACCAACATTCAAAGAGCAAAACTACAAAGGAGATGTAAACTCACCACAATAGTCCTGACTTGGTACAGACATCTCAAAAGAAATGGTGTAATAAACCGGTTTGTGGCCCCTCACCATTGAGTAATGATAAATAAATTGCATAATAAGACTATATTTAAGTAAACAGTACTCATCAAAATCATCAATATTTACCTTTACAGTACTCACCATAATCATCAATATTTACCTTTACAGTACTCATCATAATCAACAAAATTTACCTTTACAGTACTCATCATAATCATCAATATTTACCTTTACAGTACTCATCATAATCATCAATATTTACCTATGCAGTATGTCTAAATAATTAAATACAAGATACAATTGAAATATTTAAAAAAAATCAATATTTAAAAGTTCAAACACTATAATATAATTACAGTGTGTATAATATATACATATAATTGATTCCTGAAAAATACATCAAAATGAATTAAGCAACATTCATAGAAACTTGTCATATGCATAACTATTTTTAGTAACATGCGATATAACTTTTTAATATACTGTTTTCTAGTCAATCTCTAAAAATACAGTTGGTCATGTGATCAGTTCTCCACTAATCAAATTTCTCAAGCGATATCAAATTAATAATATTCATCATTATCACAGTCAATATTTACCTGTTCAGTACTTATCATTATCATTGTCGATATTTATCTATATAACTCGTCATAATCACAGTCCATATTCATCTATACAGTTCTTACCTTAATTATAGTTCATATTTACCTATACAGATTTCATGAAAATCACAGTCAATATTTACCTATCATGATAACAGTCGATATTTACCTATACAGTAAATCGATATATATATACCTGTACCGGTCTCGTCATATTACATTTACAGTACTCATCACATGTTCCTATGCAGTAAGTATATACTTACCTAAACAGTTAATTATAATCACAGTCCCTATTTGATAACGATGTCATATCAGCCCGCTTCGTAAATTTTTGTTGAAATTGGAAAATGTTCTTTTATTTTCTGGTATTGTCAAACGATAAAATTCCTTAATTAATATTTGTTAATAATTTTATTACTTTGGACATTTAAGAGTATGATGTTATATATATATTTGTTATTTTAATGTATTATCTCAATGTATTTACTATGGTTTATGAGAATAAAGATTTATTATCTATATCATGACTAAGTATATTATCATTACCTGCATACTGTAATCTATACCTATGCAGTACTCATGATAATCACAATCGATATTGACCTAGTGCTTTTCGTAATAAGAGTCCATAAAAAGCTACATGTATACAGTACTCACCGTGATCACCGTTACTGTAATGTGGACCTATACATTATTCATCATAATCACAATCCATATTTACCTATGAACACTATTCATCATATAACGATCGATATTTACCTATATGCAGTACTTATCAAAATCACAGTCGAGTTTTACTTAAAAATTACTCATCATTATCACAGTAGATATTTACCTTTACAGTACTCATCATAATCACAGTCGGTATTTACCTTTACAGTACTCATAATAATCACAGTCGGTATTTACCTTTACAGTACTCATCATAATCACAGTAGATATTAACCTTTACAGTACTCATCATAATTATAGTCGACATCTACGTGTCCTCCTGATCTTGGTCAGTTATTAACTCTACTTTTAAACTGCATAGATTTTTCATTTTCGATATTTCCATGCGGTCAATTTTGAACAGACACTTTTAAATAATTAAGACATGATATACGAATGATATGTACCAGGCATACAAACTTTATTTTTGGATGTGAATTTAAAGCTTTCTCTTGTTTTACTTTATTTTTTAATTAAAACTCTTTTACATTTGGTTTCCTGTCTGTGAGGTGGTTTGTCTGTTTCCTTGGTTCTGTGAAATGTTCAATAGATTATCTTATTGGAATGTTTTTGTTTTCAATTTTAGCATGGACTATTCTCATCTTTTGCACAATTTTAGGCTTAAATAATCAAACTTTCTTAAAACTTCTGAAAGATGAGATGCATACTGTGTATTCATACTATTTACTAGTATTTTGCTCTTCTGTGTCTGTTATATTTATATTTTTTACTTTTATTTTGTAGTAATTAGAAAGTCGTTGAGAAACAGTCGTCATGTCACATATTCAGTTACACTATAGCTTCCTTCTTTTTGTCATGAAGTTTTTGATCGCCTGTGATATCGCAAAAGTCTAACTTGTTCTTAGATTTTCTCTTTTTTAAGGGAAGTTATACTGCTTAGGTTGGTTCGGCAAACTTAAATTGTTTCTTGCTGATATGCATGCATACTTTTTAAAGTTTACAACAAAAGTTCTAGGTATTTTCAGAAACAAAATTGCTATTATATGGGACATCCATTCTCATTCTGTTTAAGCAGCAAACCAGATTTTAAAAAAAAATAAGAAGTTAAAAAGGTAATTGGTTTCCCTTAATTTTTTTATCTGTAGCATTTTAAGACTTTTTTAATTGCCCTATTCATTCCTCAAATGAATTGTAAATTCGCTGGTCGGTCACGGTTTTTCTTTTTTTTTAATAAAAAAAAAATGTTTATATTTTTGGGCACATTTTATTCGTGCTCCTATTTCGACCCCGCACTGCACCTTATAGGTTTGACGAGGGATAAATTTAAAGTTGTCGACAGTTAAATAAATTTTGTGTCACATGATATATCCATACACATTTTCAGACGACAGCAAAAGCAAACTGAAAAGAGTCCCCGAATGGAAACATGATATTCGGGGTACACTTAATGTGAGCAGTTCGGGTTGACAGACATATGATTTTCTTAAAGTGGCAGCCATCTTCAACGTTAATTAACTATAATCGATATTCTTGAAGTTCGGTAATAAATGGCAATGGGAAAACGATATTAGACAATTATTTGTACTCTAAAAATTTATTATTCTGCATCCATCACGAAAAAGTAACTGTCACCCAATTAGACGCTGTAACCGAAACTTGATGCCATTTTTCATTGCAGTTATTTCGTGATTTTTTCCACAAGAGACTTTTGTACATTTTTCTGGATCGGAGGTAATTAACTTAGCTATGATACACGACTATGTTTATTCTTTTGGGAGTTAATTTCTTCTCCATTTCAGCTGACTTTTGGATTTACTTTGTTAAGTATCTCCCATGCGCATAATAAATTGTTAAAACGTGTTTTGTAATTGAATTATTTCTGATGAATTTTCATAAACCGGAATATAATAAATTATGCATTTAAGAAATTCTAGAGTAAACTACTGTCGTACCCGTATAATATGGCGTGCATAGTTTCCCTGTGGAAAATCTGCTGCGGAATGATAACATTAGACAACACACAAAATATTCAAGTTAGATGGTCGTTCAAGAAAAAATAGAAATGTGTATTCTCAACATAAGAAGAATAAATATTTATATCCTTTTTCGATTCAAACACAGTCCCTGGCACTGTAAATAAATGTGATAAAAAATATGTCAAAGGCATTTTTCTTGGAATTCAATCGCTGTTAAAGCATAATTGTTCCAAATTAAGTAAAGTATGCCTCTGTTTTATTATATATTTTCATTATTGACTTGTTTGTAGTTATAAATATCCATTGTATTTTTTTTTTTCGTCTAGAATTTTTTGTATTTTAGTGCAATTTCGTGAAATTTTCATTTGAGTTTACTCTTTGTCAAAAGCGTGGGCAATGGAAATAATATTGGAGTTATAGAAAGTTTGAATTCGCACATTCCAGATAAATTCAAAGGGTAGCTAAGTGAAGCGCAAAGAAAAACTCTGAAGTAAAAGTAATTTGGAGAACTGGAAAAAAAAATCTACATTGAAAGTTAGTAGGGAAAAGTAACTTCTTTCTTTAACCTATCACACATTTCTACTGTTTCGGTTTTCGATTTTTCATATTTTTTTCAAGTTATGAATTTCAACTTTTGTCACCCGTACACAAGATAAAGTTTGCGTTAAAACGATGACTTTTTT
>MJUU01051650.1:11081-26376 GCA_002080025.1 Modiolus philippinarum | reverse complement strand
AAAAAAAAGATCTTTTATTTATTTAATAATATAAACTTTGAGCGTAAGTTTTGCAGGAAGTTATAATTAACAGTTTTATTTCCGAAACTGTAAAAGACGAAGATATGAAGCTTTAGTTAATTGTCTGATTTCTTGGTTAATTATAAATCAAGCGGCAGAACCACTATTAAATTGGAATCGGACGTGTTATTTTCCAGGCAAGTTAATTCTTTACTGCCACCAGGAGTACAATGATTTCTCCCAACCAAATTATTAAGAAAGGATAAAATCAATAAAAAGCCACGGAACACGGCCATTCTAGTTCTGCTTGCTCACTTGACAAGACAGCTTCAATAACATAATCCAGGCACTTCAAATCAATATTACAACGAGATATTAAACGGTTTATAGCCTCTCTCTTTACATAAAGAGTTCAATTGCTGAATTATGTTGGGTAAACAAGGCGGGATCGGTCGCGTGCGCTTAGATACTTTAGTTACAACATTCCGTGTTTAGATGACGTTAATTCATCCGAAAAATATGTTCAATCAACCACACGGTTATTAGAGATCATTAAACGGATGAAATAATTTACATACATGCAATTATATCTTCAAAGCTCCTTAGAATGTGGATTTTTCGTAATAGTTAAAAGTGATAACCAATAATTGTTACATCTGCCAATTTTTCATCTTTTTCGGGCCGACCACTAGTCGAGAATCCGAGGAAAGAAACATCAATGAAAATTTTATCAGAATTAATTCCAATTTTAACAAATGTAAACGACAGTACTCGTAAATAAATAGTAATTTATTGGTATTCTAGGAATTTTGTATTCAGTCATGTATTTGTCTTGGAAACTAGTCCCAACTAAATAAAATAAAAAAAAACAATATCTTCAATGTGATGAACAAGTATCAAAGGTCTACACACTAAACAAGCAAAGTTTTAGGTTTTGAAACACGATTTTTGGTAATTTTGAAATAGTCCGTGTTAACTTTGGTCACGAAGCCGTTCATCTTCTTAAAAAGTAACATATATTCTACGAGAAGAGGGAAAATATCTTATTTTGTGTACGTGTGTCTTTTTCTGTGTCATCTTACAAATTCACATTTTTAAATATTCGAATGGATTGAAATTTTCGTATTTGTCCTAGGTTTACTGTCTGAATCGTGTGTTTATTATGACCATGTGGTTGGTCCATCGAATATAATTCACCTTAAAAAATGTTTGAATAAGATACTTCTAAACAAATCTAAATACAATGGAAAATCGGCAGTCCTCGTCTGCTTAAAAAGAAATCAGCAAGATCTTGAATAAATAGCCAGGAAAATATAGCCTACAACGAACTTTGTCCAGTTTATAACAAGGCAAAAATAGATGTCAACACGTTATCAGTTTTTATATCTAAAATTTCTGTCTATTAGAAGCTAATGATCTCTGTTGACATATGGCCAGACTTGATTTTTATACTGATAAAGGAGAAATGTATTTGCATTTGTAAAAGTCCAAATTATCATTATTATAGGACTAAACTGTTAGGTCCGAAATTATGGAATATAGTTAATAGTGTTCTAGTGATGTTTTGCAAAATATAAAAATACTTCTACTCAATAAATAATTATTTAGAAAATAAATAAAGTTATTTATTTATGTAGTTATTTTTAATTAATTGATTTTTTTCAATTTCGATCTAGCGTTTTTCTGTTATAACCTCACGGAAATAAAATTGTCCAACATCATATACAAACTGAATTTCTGATGAGAAAAATGTGCGTCCAAATCTGTCTGATAATTTCAATTAAAACTATAAATAATTTAAAGTACTGACGAATTGTGAGCCTTAATCTGTCTGAAAATGTGACTTTAAATATTTTTTTAAAATAAAATAAGTACTTTTGCAGCTTAAATACTGGAATCAAACGAACCGTTTTCTGATTTTTCATTTACAAAACTTAAAATACTACAGATTACTCAATACATGGAAATTTCCGGGTACAATAAGTACTGGCTGTGAATTTTGTACAACATCATAATCCCGAACTAATAGTGCTGAGTAGTATGAGTTAAATATGATGTTAAAGCAATTTATTGGTAATAAAATTCATATAAATTGTGGCATTTCAGTGACTTAGTTATGACATAGATATGACCTGTAGCCTTCAGGTATTTATGTTGAACATATTTTTCTGTAAGGAATCAAATTAAAAAATTAATCAGTAGAATTTGTTGATATTTGTAAAATCAGAGATATTTAATATATGATAAATCTAAATGTAGTGATAAAAAAAGATTGTGTTTATTATAATAATGAGAAATTGAATAAAAATATGCAAACAAAAATACTCACTGTAAGGTCATATCAAAATTTGAAGTCATAATTAAAGATATAATTTCCATTAGTTGAAAAATTATATTTTCGATTATAAATCCGTTTGTTTAAAATCAATCCAATAAAGTGAAAAAATTAAACATTTTGCAGTAATATTTTTGTTGTAACAAGTTTCCCCCGTAGAACTTCATGAAAGTGTAGAACAAATAATAACTAAACAATAAAAGTTTATAGCATATATAAATTCTCTCCTCGTAATAATAATAAAAAACTGTAATAGAGAAACATTTTTTTAGTGCAAAAATGACAGTAAAAGCAAATTAAAATCACAAATATGAAGAATATATAAAAAATATATGAAAAAGCTGATATTCGTATTTTTGTGTATTCATTATTTGCGAATAAATTAAACAGTAAATAAGAAAGTAAACATTTTATCTGATGTCCCGCTACGATTATTTGCTTTACAGAATGATGCGTGTATCATTTCTCGGCGGGTGTGCTCATTGCTTTCAGTGAAATGATTTACAGTTAGTGGGAGGAGCTTAACTATAGTAAAACATCTGCGGTGACAAAAACGGTTGTACGTTTACCCAAAAGGCGGGCCCGTAATTAATTTGTGCACTTTTATTGGTCTAACAGAGGTATGTTTACATTTTATTTACATTTCTAATGACAGACAGAAACGGACGACTATATGTTTTATTTCCTCACCGTCCAAATTATTTAGAACAACAAACACCAAAACAATTGTCACTCCAGAGCTTCTGCCTGAAATATTCTAAGATGGAATATACTGGTTGTGGACATTAATTGAAAAAGAAACAGTTTTTTTTTTTTGGTGATGGAGTAACAATTCTCTGTTTACAAAGATAATAATTCCTTTTTGTGTTTGATGAACGGATCACACCCGGATATGCTTCTGGAAGGTGGCTCGCAAGATATGCTAGCAGCACAGTCCAAGATTTTGTTTCATCTTAACAAGTACTACAACGAACGGGTTCAGTCAAGACAAGGTACAACAATGAAAACTATACGAGAAGTGTGCAAAGTAGTCCAGGAGGTGTTAAAGGAGGTCGAAGTCCAGGAACCAAGATTTATCAGTTCTCTCAATGAATCAAACGGAAGGTATGAAGGACTAGAAGTGATATCACCTACAGAATTCGAAGTTGTTTTGTATCTAAATCAAATGGGAGTTTTCAATTTTGTTGACGATGGGACAATACCTGGGTGTGCTGTATTGAAGTTAAGCGACGGAAGAAAAAGATCCATGTCACTGTGGGTAGAATTTATAACGGCATCGGGATATCTTTCTGCTCGGAAAATTAGATCTAGATTTCAGACACTTGTGGCACAAGCTGTTGACAAATGCAGCTATAGAGACGTTGTAAAAATGGTCGCAGACACAACGGAAGTGAAGCTTCGAATAAAAGAGAGATTTGTAGTACAAGTTACTCCAGCATTCCGTTGTGCTGGCATTTGGTGTCGAAGTGCTGCCCACTGGCCTGTACCTCATATATCATGGCCGAATCCAAACTTAGTGGCTGAAGTTAAAACGGAAGGCTTCGATCTGTTGTCAAAAGAAAGTATATATATGAAGGATAAGCAAAGTGCTGCCGAGGGTGATGCTTGGATTTTATCCTTCAGATATGCCGAAGACCGGCTTCTATATGGTGGATGTCGAAGAAGATGCTTAAGTATTTTAAAGACACTTAAAGACAGACATTTAGATTTACCCGGTCAACCTATCACAACATATCATCTTAAGACATTGGTGTTGTATGAATGTGAAAAACACCCCCGTGAAATGGAGTGGGACGATACTTGTTTGGGGGACAGGATTAATGGTATCTTACTTCAGTTAATTTCGTGCTTACAAAATCGTAGATGTCCGCATTACTTCTTACCAAATGTAGATTTATTTCGTGGGAAATCGACATCAGCTATGGACAATGCTGCTAAACAGGTATGGAGAATCTTGAGAGAACTTTTAACAAATCCAAAAAGTCTAGAAAAGTTGTGAGGTATGTTTGAGAAAAGTACATTTTCTGAAGGAATTCCGCAAGGTCATCAATCAATTCTGACAGTGTCAATTTTTGAGGTGAAATAACGGAAGTAAATAAAGTTTCACTTGTGAGTAAATATTTTGATGAAAGATGTCCTAGTAATTTCTTCTTCAGTTACCACAAGTCGGTAAGTGATCCGGACAAAATATGCTGTTATATACCAAAGATATCATGAAAATACTAGAGGTATTTGATCTCATTAAAATGGCACATAAGACACGTGTTTCCAAACTTTTATTTGCAAGAAAAATTGTGCAATGCTTTAGGTTTAAGAATATATTATAAAAATAAACTGTTTGTGATGGATGTCGTGACAGTACGCATTATTGTTTTTTAGTCGTGTAAATTTTTTGTTAAAATTTGTCATTGTTATGCTTTTAAGATAAACAATTCCATAATAAATTAATTTATTATATTCATAGTTTTACAGTTTATAAGATTCACGCAAACGTCAATTTTTATCCCAAAATATGTGTGTATTTTGGAACGGAGACATGTTTTATATATCTGTGCCTGGGTATTCATGTTGTGGTCATCCAGTTAACCACAAGTTAAGATCAGGTATTTGGTGACTTTCCTCTTGATATTTTGTCTGGTTTCTGGACATTTCTTTGATGTGTTTCTAATACATCAAAATGTGGGTAGAATTTTCCTAAACTATGATGGAGAAAACTATACAATGTATCTAAGGAGGAGTCTAATTTTGTTTTTTTTTCAGTTTCATAAAATAATGAAAGTTCACTTCATTTAGAGTTGTATGCATACGCTTTGACATTTTTCGTCTTATCAGTATAGAGCCAAAATGAAAACATTTGATAAACCGAAAGTAAAATTTTACAGGAAAAAATAAAATTTTATTAGAAAAATTATTAAAAAGTTCATATTTTCAAAATAATGTGAATATGAAAACTTCTTTTATTATCCAAAGTAATTTTAACTTGAATTTCTTATGGAAAACTATATATTTAGTGATATTAAATATTATGTGTTTGGTACAGATATACAGCGTATTGCTTTAAAAATGACCGTGAAAATTTGGAAAGTTTTTTTAGGGAATTACTTGTAAAACTTTTAATTTAAAGTTTTAACACGTGGCTTAATTCTATATTTACAAATTTGATTTCAGGTGATTGCATTGATAGAATAATAGGTTGCCAGGCGACATATTTAAATGTTGTAGAATACACAAAAGATCTGTTCATATAAAATTGCAAAAACAATATGTGTGCTTTAAAATTTAAGAAATGATAGAAAATTTTTTTTAAGTTTAATTTGTTTTTTATCAAATATTTCTTTTGATTTTCAAATATTTTGTAAAATACGTATCAATTTTATATAATCGAGTTGCAATATTTATTAATATAGTTATAACCAACATTCCATTATTTTTACACAAATATTTCAGTAATCGTTTAAAAATAAATTATTCTAAAAATTATAGAGAATGCAATATTTGATTCATCAGCAATACTAAGACTTTACCTTGAAAACTGTATAAATCCACATAACACAAAATATATATAGGGAACTCCAACAAGGCAGGGGTTTTCTTTCTATTTAATACATTTTTGTTACTAAACTTTAATAATTATAGTTAAAATTATATCAATATTTATGTGTAGAAGCATGACATTGCCATATAATAATGCAACCAAGAGTTATTGTGTAATAAATTTCCATATTGCACTAGTGTGCATGATCAAGACAGCAAAATCGCGTTTCGAGAGTAATTCAGGTACAGGGGTTATTGCATGAATATTGGAGAATATCATCCCTCATAAAAAATACCTTTTGCACTCAAAAGCTCCTGCAATTTAAAATACTTTTTTGGACCAAATATTTATACAATAACCTTATATAAACTGATCTGTCTTTTGTCAATTTGATTTCGGCTATTGACAACATTGTTCGGTATAATTTTGTTATTACTTCGTTTATAAAATACAATGTAATCGGTATGGGACTTTTGGTCTGTTTTAAAAATACAATGTAAACGGTCTGAGACTTTTGGACTTTGGTAAGGTCAATCGACTTAGGCCAAAAAATCACTAATAACACAATTTTTATTAATGTTGGAATGTTATTTATATTAATTTTTGGTAAAGATGATCAACAATAGTGTAGCATTTTTCAAACCTGCTGACCTCAGGTCTCAATGGGGCAATTTATCTGTAAAAAATTTTTGTCTCTATGAAATTTACTCGAATGACCCCCTTTCAGTTGCGTAAATATTAATGTATGACCTTTTGACGAGATGCATGGTTTTGGCGCTGTAAAGGGGCCAGTAATTATAATTCGATACAGAACGACGCTATATAGTTTTGGCGTTGTACAGACATGGTGAAAGATTTTAATTTTTGCACTAGACAATCTTCAAATTAGACAAATATACTGGAGGTCACTAACACAATTTCTTTAAAACAATCATTTAAAAGTCTGCCATCTGAAAAAATGCAAGAAAAAATGAGTTCTCAGGTCAAACCCATAAATATCAATTTGCCACGGCAAACAATATGTGTGTTATGTAACGAGAGTACATATTTTCTCCCTCTTTCATGATATTTATATACTTAACATGCGTTTGTTTGTGTAAATGTCAACTTTTGAGATTACGAATTCCATCACCACTTGACTAAACTACACTTGTTAGCAACCAGCGAGCTGTCAATGATCGCCTCCAACTGATAAAATGCAAACTACTCATTACATTTAAAGCACTGAAATCTACGAAGATGCCAAAACAAAAATCCTCTTTATATTTTGATAGTAAACTTTAAGTATGTTGAAGATTTTTTGCAACATCAGGAGATAATTGACTCTAAAAAAACTCCTGCCATGTTTTTGTAAATTGTTTCAGTAAAAGATGAGGCGACTAACATGTTAGAAGAAGATTTATTTGACATGAAATTTATTTTAAATTTTGGTGAAAATAACATATAATTGATTCAAGCATCCGTTGCTTTCCATTTTTTTTCCATAATACTTGATGTCGGAAACAAATTGTGTAATTTATGACAAAAATCACTGAAAAATGACACAGTTACTGATGCGATTAATTAGTCTTGAATTAAATTAAACTCATATATTTATAAATTTTGTAAAAAGTACAACAGCTATCACTCAGTCGATCACACTCAACATTAAGTAATGTTATACGTTGAATTTTTGAATATAATGTAAATTTTTCAACCTGGAGTAATTTATCACTTGTATACCACACACTTCGACAGTAATTCTCAAGCATGACGAAGATAAGCGCCTTGTGTTTGTCATGAAAAACCTCAAAAACACATAATAGTAAAATGTCCTTATCATCATCGGAAATAAAATAGAAATAAAATTGAATAATTAGCCCCTGTTTAACATAAAAACAAACTTTATTGGTTGAATTTGAGAATTAAATGCAAAATTGCGGATTCAGTGAAGAGAACGTATCTAATTATGCAAGGACCAGGCTACTAATTTTTTCCTCTGTATAGTTATTTATCAGAAATTAGAGATTTATGATCAGATTTTTGGGATCTCTGTAAATTTAAGTAGAAAGCCTTTCTTATCATTTATGCGTTTTTATAAAAGGTTCGAGACATTATAATTATAAACACTCTGATGCTTTGGATTTTATCATCATAAAATTGAAAGTTTGCTTGAATCAAGATTTAGAAAAAATATTAACAGGCCTGACACAGATTACTGCAATAAAATGCTCATTTTATTTAATTCTTAATTTTAATTTCTTTTCATCTTTAACAAATCTATTCTTCTAATGAAATTTATGATGGAATTTTACCCTTTCTTATTCAACAATCTTTATTTGAACAGACAGTGGAAGAAAATGTCCATGACTTCGCAAAAGAATAATTAGACGCTTCATTATTATGAAATCAAATTAATGTATTTAAAGTTGATCACCAAATGTAATGAAAAGATTTATAACCCAAAATTGAAGTATTTTCAAAAGAAAAAAATCACTGAATTTGTTTAATATTATCGGGCTTTATTATATTTTATCTGTGAACATGCAATGAACACATTGAGTTGTAGATATCATTGATAATATCATGCAGATGTATTGCAGGACATGCACAATTAGTCCTACTTAATTTCATTATAGGAGATATTTTAAAACAATATTAGAACGTTGAAAAATAGGGTATATGTAGTCCATGGAATAGTTTGTATATACTTGTCCATTTTATCATAAATGTATCAAAATGGATACAGTGTCATAATATTGAAACATAAAATGTCGAAAAAAATCAGTAAATAAATAAGAGCTAATGTGCATACGTTAAAAAGGGTTTTTGACAATTAACGCTAAGAATAAAATCCACTGTATAAACTTTTAAAAAGCCCAGCCGTGTCAATTAGATTTCTTGTTTGATTCTGTTGTTACTACCTCAAACGCCATAGTTTTGTTTTCAATCTCTAAATGAATGACCAAAAAATGGATACGGAGTAAATGTACATGGGACAAAATGGAATGATTAGGCAAAAGGAACAACGCTTTTTATAGGTGTTCTATAGTTTTAGCACTTCCTCCGCCAGATTATCACGTCTGCCACTACGTTATCACCAAATAAGTTTAATCACGCCCTTTTTACTGCACAATTGCCACGTATAGACAAAGTAAGAATGCAAGTGACTCTGTCCAAACCATGGCAAGGTTCTAGGTGCTATGGCCCGCCTGGAACTTAGTATGAAAGTTCATTGTTGAAATTCCGATTGTGACTTTATGATGAAGAACAACAATAACAGCGTTTTTCCATTGCTTGGTTCTACCATGTTTTTGTAGAGACTTTATCTCATGTGCATTTACTTAATATTCTTTCATTGTTTATAACAGACACTGAATCCTTGACAAAGTAAACACCATAGTCACAATGAGACACAAAGGCCTCACGTAGTAAGGAGGCCATTGACTCTGTCCAATGATGGACTTGCTAAAATGCCAAATTTTGAAAATAAGTGCCCTCAATGAAATTGGGAAGGTTGCAACAAGAAAATACAGTCAGCTATTCATTCAATTTCCTCTTTCATATTTCCACTTTTCAAGGTGTGGTTTGATATGGATTTTTGATTATTTCTAGTTTAATAATATTTTATTGCAAATAAACAAAAGGATTGGACAAAAGTTATACCTATTTAGTGCAAGTCCTTTCCTTACAATATAACATATATTCAAGTTTTTGATTATTTTGTATGGTAATAACTGATAGTTTATACTGCGTAAAGTTTTGGGATAAAAAATAAAACTAAAATGTAAACACAAAACCCCATAATCAACACAAGGGCAAAAATAAAGAAAAAGAAGAATCTATTTTTTCAGCTAGCTAGAACAAACAAGGCTTAGAGGAAAATAGTCAGTTTTTAGTTTGTCCTTTGGTTGGATAGGACTTTCTGTTAAAATATTATGTTGGTGGTGCATTTCATTTCTTGGGTAGATAAACCTTAAGAATCGCATACTATTAAGCAGTTGATTATCTCACAGCATGGTAACTGGCATACCAAGAATGGAAATGAATGAACAATGAAAGTATATGGAATAAAACCTATAGTCATCATTTTCCCTAATAAACGATAATCTCTTGTAAAGTAAAGTAGAATTTGTTTTAGCTGCTGGTTATCAGATAAGAATTTCTGAAAAGTTTAATATAAAGACTTAATCATTTTACATGGTCAAACAAGAGTAACTTAAAACAAACAACCAAAACAAATGAACTGAATCGGAACTAAAACATGGCCAAGAAGAGTACCTTAAAGTAAACGAACTAAAACAGAACTTAACATGGTCAAACAGGAGTAATTAAAAAAATAAATAAACTAAAACTGAACTAAAACATGGTAAAACAAGATTATCTAAAAAAAAAATCAAATTAAACAAATGAACTGAATCAGAACTAAAACATGACAAAAAACCGTGGGTAACTAAAAAATAAATCGATCTGAAACAGAACTAAAACAGGGAAAAAAATCAAGGGTAGCTAAAATATAAATCGAACTGAAACAGAACTTAAATATGGTAAACCAAGTGTAATTAAGAACGAAACAAATGAACTACAACAGAACTTAACACGATCAAACAAGTGCAACTAATAAACAAACTGAAACATGGTCAAACAAAAATACCTAGAATTCGGCGTTTTGCATTTGCGCCGATTTGCATTTCATTTGCGCCGATTTTTTCTTTCATTTGCGCCGATTATTTCTTTCATTTGCGCCGATAATTTTTTTCATTTGCGCCGATTTTTAACTTGTTAATTTCTTGCCAAATATAGGTAATTTTTTATATTTCTGATGAAATTTAGAAATTTTCTCAGACGGATTACAAATAAAGCATACAATTGTGATAGTGCGGTTAACATACTATTGGTATCGGTAAGGTACAGTATCATACTTCACAGTTTATAGCCAGATAGAACCAATATTTTCATGGTATATTCTAACTAATTGTAGAATTATATGATATCAGTCTTTTGAATTTATTTTTTTTTATCTCAACTTTTAAGCTCCATCTTTTATCTTGGAATTTTCACCTTTTGCCCAATTCAAAAATAAACGAAGAAAAGTATCAAAATACCGAAAATGAAGTATATTTAAAATACGGCATTAATACACTTTCTATATTTAAACACCGCTTATTTCCAGGTTTTACCAACATATCTTCTTTTGTTGCATAGTACACGTATTTTGCCTGCGTCATGTGAAAAAAATCGGCGCAAATGAAAAATTTGAAATTTATAAAATCGGCGAAAATGAAAAATTCGTAAAATCGGCGCAAATGTCATACGCCCCTAGAATTACCAAAAAAACAATAAAACAAAACAAAAACAATAAGAAAAAACAAAAATAAAAAACAAAACAAAAACAAACAAATAAACAAAAACACGACTTAATTGAGACTTAAACAGAACTAAAAAACCAAGGGTTACTAAAAACAATCGTACTGAAACAGAACTAATAAAACTATAGTCAACAATAAGTTTAGATAAAATACAGCAGAACTTAACAAGAACAACTAATAAACAAATAAAACAAATGAACTAAAACATGGTCAGACATTTAAGAGTAACTAAAAAAAACAAAAACAAAAACAAGTTTACTCAAAAAGAATCTAACTATTTTAAGAGTGGCTCTTGTTTTTAAATTGATCTTTATTTTATATAATGTAAATCAAGAGGTGAGACTTAAATAAAGTATGTGTCTTGTCTCGTCTTGTCTTGTCTAAACAAACCACTGGAAGATAAGGCGCTCCGGAAGATTAGGATCAGAATGAGTTACCTTCTTCCTTCTGATATGCCGTAAAAACAACAATCAATTACATTACAAACCCGCCGCAGCAGGTTTGCGCCTGTCCTAAGTCAGGAAATTTATTAAGCCTTTGTGTGTCTTGTTTTTTTTCTAGTTAAGTTTACTTTATGTCTATAGGAGTCTAGGATGATGTTTATTTCGCTGAACTTGATTACTCTTTATTCAGGGGCCGACTCCGACCTGCCGTTGGGTGTGGGGTTTCCTCACNAAAAAACCATCTTCGCTGAAGAGGAGAAGAGCGGATCGTAACCCTTGGCTAGCGAAGATGTGGAAAAACATGTCAAAGACGAAAAACACAGAGACATATTCACATATATTTAACTATCTGCTGTTTCATTTGACTTTGTATACTTGTGATACTCGGTCCTTCCTTATCTCTATCTCTCTTAATGTATAGTATGTATAGATACTTTCGAAATTATTGTGGATATACAAAATTAAACACAATTTTCGTAAAAAGCCTTTAATCTTCAAACATCAGTTTTGTGAAATCTTTCAGCAGCCTCACTAATCCATCGCCACACTACAAAAATAAAAACAATATCTACATGATAGAATATTAGCTGCTAAAGAACATATGTGTTTGATTTTCTATGGTTGAAGGGTGGTATTTCACATAAATATTGATAAACATTCATGTACGCGTGTATTCAGATCTAAGATTTTGTGATGATACAATGTTTTTCAGCAGATTAATCTTGTTTTTTGTAACAAAGCTTTGGATGAAACATTTTGATATTTGTTTAGTTTGTATAAGTATGTAACAACAATGTCTGTGTGAGAACACACATGTAGTATAGAAACAGGAACAGAGAAAAATACAATGAATATAGTCAATGAAGGGTTATGAAGTAAAATGCAAAGTCTCCACAAATACATGGCAAAACAAAGCAGCTGTTCTTCATCTTAAAGTCACCACGAGGCTCTCAACAATAAGTTTTGCTCATACCTCATAGTGAGTTCAAGACGGCCCTAGCACCGATTTGAGCGGAATTCATTGCTAGAAGTATCTTTATTATGCAAAATTACAGCCATAAATATATATGTTAAAAAAATCATTAAAAATATTTTAATGACATGACTGACAAAAAAAAAGATTTTAAATTGCAACCGAAAACAAAAAGAATGCATGATGTATCAGAGTATCATGAAAATAGTGTAAAACAAAGAGACTGTATATACACAAGTATGAAACAATCGCTTTCATTCTCATATGAAAGAAAGAGCGCGATGAAATGTTACGAGCACAATGAAAATTCCCAAGCCCTCCCCAGACAAGAAAATGGTTCTTGTCTTAATACAAAAAATACCCAAATTACATAGTAAACAGTACATTTCCCAAGTCAGGAATATGTTGGTCATTTACTTGTCCTTATCATCTTATGAAATTTTAGTTTCTTCATATTCGGGTTATTGGATGTGGTTTGTTTCCATTGATTTATTCACTTGTTTAACCTTTTTGGGGCCATTTAGGGCTTGCTATATGGTGTGGGGTTCCTCACTGTGTTGAAGACCGTACGGTGACCAATGGATGCTTTGTTTTGGATCGTTTTGGCCTGGAGGTTGGACGTTGTCTCCTTGACATTTACCCATTTCCTATCTTTTTCATATTTTGTTATGCTGTATACGTGTTTCAAGGAGTAACCTCTCATCAGCAGTATTTGAATCAAATAATTTTGAGACCAATGATCCAAAAATAGTCAGAAAGAGGTACCCCTTAGCAAAAAATACACGAAATGAAGCTTGTGCTTCAACTAAGCTTGTAGACAAACTCTGTGGAGAAACGACAGACTCTTAAACAGTATATTTCTCAACAAGGAGTAGACACGCCTGACTCGATTAGTAAGCTAAATTCCTTCCCCTCCCAATTTCTCTCTTTTTCCAGTTGAAATGAGTACTTGTTGTCCAAGGTTGTTCTTTCCTAAATTCTTTTTACAAAATTTTGGAATTGATAACTTGTTTTCACGGTGATATAGCTGGAATATTGAGCACTGGACTAAAACCTTTAGGTATAACAAGCAGGCAATCCAACAACACTGTGTATAAACCAAGTCCAGAATCTAGTTTGAACACGAATTCGGGGCAATATTTGATTTTTGTCTAGTCAGCTTTTTATTGCACAATTCTTTAAAACTGACTTTTCAGCAATTCCAAAACTCGTATAAACAATAGAAAAATACCAGAGACTGAGGTGACAATGTTTTACTTCCAGAAAAAACAAAACCAACACATTTTGACCATATTTCTAACCTTGAATGTAATACTAATATACGTGTAGGCAACCACTATCATTACATCAAATTTTAACACGGGCTGATTAGGAAGGTTAATTGATACTTTTTTTGTTTGTTATGCACACTTGTCGGCATTCATATGAACCTTTGTATAAGAAGTGAGTAACATCCTTCAGTTTGTTCGACGTAGCAGAAAAATTAGAGACAGTTCATTTGACAATGTTTAAGGTCGGTATCAAAGTGGAACATTTTTAAAAACATGCCGACGTTTTTTGTATAATCAAAATGAGTGATTATATAATGTGATCTGACAAAAAGACATGTGAATTTTAAACCATTAAAAAAAACGTTTTGATTGGTACATGATTTTTATATCCATTTTCAAAAATTTGAAAACAGTTGTGACGCAAATTTATATAACTTTGTATATAAAGCTTTCTATACTTTGCACAACTCTGTCTCGAGATGCATTCAGCTAGTTATTCAGCTTTTGAAATACATATCTCGTGCATTTTTGTCAATTAAATAGCATAAGGATATAAAATATGGATAAAATCTTATATTCTAACCAAGAAATTATCAAAGGCTACAATGAACAGTCAACATTTTTGGTATCATTAAAATATTGGAAAACCCCTGGGGCCTGTTTAATGAAAATCTCCTAAGATTACTTTTAGCTAGGATATATCTTAGGATGGTCTTAAGTCCAATTTTCGTTCTAAGTCATCACTTAGGACCATCCTCAGACGTATATAGGACAAAGATGTGTCTGAAGACCATCATAATAATGATGCCATGGAACAAATCGTAAAATAATTGACCTAAAATGCTGCTTGTAATTCCAGTCTATTTTGCCATGCATTGAAAACAGTAATGGAATGTAGAAAACTTAAGAAAACATTGTTTACAGTTAGAACAAAAAAAAATCAAAGTTTAGGGCAAAGATAATTGCTGAAAGGTACGCTTAAACAGAATGCATGACGATCGAGACTATATATTACACTTTACAATGACATAATAAGGATCCATACCTACTACAGTATCAGGACAAAATACAGCTGCAATACAGTGTACAACAGAGTTCAATCTGTATATGAAGCCAATAACTGATACTTGTAGTTAATTACCTACTATATCAAAGAATGCACTGTAGAGACAATAACATACAGTCAAAAACACTTCAATAAAGAACACGACTCATGGGCTAAAATACTTGAAGGCTAAAAAGAGTAAAAGTTGAAATATGTATTCGATATACAAAATGAGGAAGTAATAATATTTGATATTTGAGGAGTATAGATAGAAGTTTACTTTGCGACAAGGCCCTGGATATTTTTCTTCTAAATAATTTGTTACGTACGAAAGCCGATTAGGCT
>MJUU01051647.1:0-16081 GCA_002080025.1 Modiolus philippinarum | reverse complement strand
ATAGTGGTTCACCACTGAAGTCCCAGTAATATACACAATATGTTTATATAGGTAAACCATTATAACATCAAATAAGATAAAGATTAATTAAGTATTTTTGAAAAAAATTGCAGAAATTTGCACGAAAACACTGTTTTTGCTCTTAATTATGGAAGAAATAATTTTTTTAATGAAGTGATAGTAGGGAATTTCTCTAAAGCTTAAAAGAGAAAAGTTAACTAAAGAAGATTTGAACACAGAATTTAAAGGGAAATAACCCATAACCATATGGCATTGGAAAAAAAAATGGTGAAAAACGGCCAATAAATCATACACAGGCCTTTGGATTTTCTTCAAAATTTCAGAGTATGTAGATCTTGATATGCTGAACATTTTTTTATTTACACTTCACCTCTATCTGTTACAGTTTTTGAAATAAAAAATGCACAAATTTTGAAAAATTTACGGAAAAAGGGCTATAACTCTCAGAAATGTTTTCCAATTTTCTTCAAAATTGCAGAGCAGATAGATCTCGGCATTCTGAACAATTTTACCCCATGTCAGATTTTTGATATCTGCATCGGTTTTTGAGTTATTGGCTAAAAACTGCAATTTACCCCTAGGTTCTATTTTTAGCACCGGCGGCCATGTTTTTCATCGGATCATAATAAAATGAGGATCTTTTGTACAGGACATGTCATAGATGATTACTATAATGTTTCAAAGCAATCCCTCCAGTAGTTTCAGAGGAGAAGATTTTTGAAAGTGAGCTAACTACGGACGGACAGACGGACGACAAGTGATGGCAAAAGCTCACCCTGGCATAGCCAGGTGAGCTAAAAAAAGGTTTTTAATACAAAACACACGAGCAAGTCGTAGAAATGGGAACTGTTCTTGTTCAAAACTGTCAAAAAACATGTTTTGCTGAAATTTACTTTATTTCAAAATATATACCCTTTATAAATATTTAAAAAATCAATATGAAAGCGACAAGGCACGTAAAATGTAAAAATGCATATTACAATAGCAAACATTTCTTTAATAACTTCTCTATGAAAAACTAAAAGGAGTTGTGACCTACGGTGCAAAAGTGAATTAGTTCAACCAAAGCTTCCTTAGGTGGTGGATATGTTGTCAACTGTAATACAAAGAGGTGGGAATTTTCCAAATTTGGAATGTAACATCCATTAGATTTTCTGATCAACCAATCACATGGAGTATATAAAAAGTAACCTACTCCTTGAACTTCACACATCTTTACAAATACATAAAAATGGATCAACTATTACAAAACCACACATTTCTTTTTTTTTTTTTGGACAATTTACGAATGCAAAACCAACCATGCATTATATGTGCTAATGATGGTACAAATGAAGAAATAACAAAGATGCTGGAAAGTCTGCATGCTTATAGCATGGAAGATCAAGATCTAGTAGGACTGTACCATTGTACACTGCATCTTTCTGTGAGGCCAAAACCGTTTTGTTTTTCAACCATTAAGGACTAATTTGGTTCAATCAAATAACATTTGGATTGAATCAGAATGATTTTAAATCTGAAAGGTAAATATATACATGCAATCAAAATGTAATCCAGACCACCTGTTTTAAGTGCCCACATCTCACTATTTTATATCGCCAAGTTTTCTTACATTCGACTTGATGTGCCCTGTGTTTGTCTATATGTTGTAATCGTCCACTAGCTTAAGACACTACTGCTTTTGTCGGGCAAAGGATGACAGTGATTGTAAGAGCATTTTGCCAGTTTAATTGAGTTTGTTGACAATCCTGCACCCATGACCAATGAAGACATAGATGTAGCGTTGCTCGACAATTAGCAAAGAATTCCGCTTAAACCGGTGCTAGGGGCCGTCTTGAACTTACTATGAGGTATGGGCAAAGCTCATTGTTGAAGGCCTCATGGTGACTTCAAGAAAAAGAACAGCAATAAAAGCGTTCCTTTGCATGTTTTTTACCATGCATTTGTAGAGACTTTGTCTCATGTGCATTTACTCCATATCCTTTTGTTCACCATGTAGTATTTTTCTGTTGCATTTTTTTTTCAAATGTTTAATCTGTTCACTGGCTTGATCCGTCTATTAGATCTACGCATATTGTTCTGAAATTGGGGATGATTATCTAACTGTTGCCAACCTGAGAGTTGATTATCAGGTAAATTAGTTAACCTGTCTTGTTGAAGTCCCCGGGTTCCTCCTCGAATAATATAAACTCACACACACATATACCTAAAATTATGTAAAACTATGTAAACTCTACACATCAAAACTTATTCGGAACCTTTATCGTATTACTTCCCACAATTCAATTTTCTTGCAAGATGATCTCCCAAGTTTTTCGTTGACATCTTTTAATAATAATTCATTTAATGGTTTGTGGCATAGGTCTACAGTTAATAACACAAAGTTGTGTAGCAAATTATGATTTGGAATATGTGGTAAAATAGAATGTGTTACACTGGAAATGATATGTATGTGTTTAATGCTGTGAAATCCTTGGAGAGTGTAGACGTGCTACAATTTGATAGGTTTCACCATGATTCTTTGCTTTTCATTAAGAACCCCGGAATGTTGGAAAAAGTGGTCATAATTGATGCGGATAATAGCATGTGAGGTTCAATCTATCATATCGTTAAGGAAAGTGTTTACGTTAATGGCAAGGAATGTACATGTTTTTCTTTTGTTTTTCTCTCGTTCGTCCGTCTGTCCATACGAATAAAAACACAACTTTGTTTTGTTTTGACCTGTAGAGGAATAGATTGATTGATTGATTGATTGAGGTTTCAGCTATATCTTGGCGAGAACTGTTAAGTATATTGAACGATTATAATAAATTAATAAAAATATCAATATAAAAACATATAGCTTTATACAAGTAAAATATGTGTAAAATACTAAAAACATAATAGAGGAAGTGTTATTTTAACTGTTATAAAATTAGAACCGTTTGAATCTTATTAAATAAACTGATTGCTTTTAAAAATTGAATTTTGTTAATAGGCCTTTAAGACAATGAGCAGAATAAAAACCCTGCTTGATATCAGCAACATCTACACATTCAATTTAAACATGTACTAATAAGAGTATTTTTTTGCCAATTGTGGATCCCGAAGGATTAAACATATGGACCTTAATTTATGTGTTTTAGAAGGTTGAAATTTTATTATTTGACTCAAGCTTCTAAAATGGGGGACTGATATCGGAGCTACATATAAAAGCATCACTATTGTTGTAGTTCTGTAAGATTTTTGAATTTTTCTTTATTTTTGCTTCTATTGTAAAGCAGTTCTACCTAAATTTGGAAGCAAGAGTAGGATCTGTCTATGTGTAACTAGATTTTGTTGCTATTTCTTTTATACCTGAGCATAGGGGTAATTGTATCGTGTAAATCTACATTGCGAAATGAACAGCAATGACGGTGTTGTTCCTTTGATATTTTACTTGTGTTGTGTGAACAGTAGAGAGAGTAAACATTGCAAACATCAACTGGTTTTATTTTATATAGGGCATTTGTCTATCGTTACTACACAAACTGAATTTTTAGTGAACCTGGGATATGTCATGAGCCTCAAGATAGCATACATTATTTTTTTACCACTGACAAGGCATATGCATACACCGTGGCTGTTGTAGGATGAGACGAGGTTTTGTTTACTTGATAGGAGTGTAAGAGACTTGGTTACTATGACGACCAAAAAGTATTTGAGGGATAGGGTTGTTTAGGTAAAAACTTTAGTAGTTTAGCGGCGAGCACTCGTAGACACTTCTCTCTGAATTTGGTTTTGTCACCTTCTTTTCGTTTTCTAGATAGTGGTCCTACGATTAGTAGTTTTATTCGTATAAATATTGTACATTAGGAAAAAATTGGAGGTTTGGGTACCCAAAAATCGGACTAACCTTACTTCTCGCTTTTGCTAGTGCCGACACCAAGTCCGGTTATCCCAGGTTCTTTTGCTTCCACGTTCGACTCTGGTCGTTATGTCTTGTTTTATGTGGTGCATTTCCTTGAGCATTATGGCATGTGTTTGTAATTTTCGGTCAATGTTTACTGCTTTCTTTTTATAATAATTTTTTTTATCATAAGTTGTGAAGCATACCAGATGTTATTATTACTTTATATCAATGAATAATTGTTTATTTTAACTTAATTATATACTTATATACTGATTTGAAAATCTATGCACTAATAATTATTTCAATATCCATAATATATATGTTATGCCGTAATTCAACTAATTCTATTTTTCCAGTTTTTATTGCAATTCTCGATGGTGGTGGAGGTGTTGATGGGGACGGGAGTTGATTCCCGCGAACTAAGAAATTCGGCAACTGTTATACCAAGCCAAGGTAGAAGGCAGTTCTATATGGAACTGGATTGAAAAAGTTAAAATCAACACGGGAGAAGTGATTGGCACAACTCTTCTATAACAGAAGTATACCAAGGAGATAGCTGCTGACGCCGAAGTGTCTGTTGGGGTGGACCGATCGGTGGTGTTTCTTAGGACGGTTTTTCCGTCACCTCAAAAACGAACCTTTTCAGGGCCACCAAATTTTTTACAATAAGAATACGGTTGTTGTTATATGAAATCTCAAAACCGGGTTAATAGTTTCATAGATGGCTTTAAAATCTCCATGACCATTGTTTTCATTGTTGAATAGAGTGAGGGATGAAAAATATGTGACATTTAAAAGTTTTATACCCTATAAAGAATCTGCTCTTAAACATTCATTCCATGATTCATTTAACCCGATTATTCTTTAAGTATTAAAATTTTCTTCAGCTTTCAAGTAACCCGTTTTTTTATTTGGTCATACCTTATTTTCTTCCAACTTTTTTAACGAGAAGTTCATTTAAAATTTCACTAATTCATTACTATATTAACAAAGAATACACATGTTTCACACATATATATCACAACTTACATAACTTTGTCTTCTCGCCGTTTATGTCTTATTTTATGCATGATAAATGCATCTTATCCTCAGCTACGGACGACAGATTGATTGCACACGTTTTCTTTTTAATCTTTACAATTCGACAGAAGACATGTGGCACGTGAACTGCTTTTGAAGTTACATAAAGAGTGAACTATTCTCGATTTTTTTATGCTATTTAAATCCAGTGTAGGTCGTAAGAAATACGAAAGTCTATTTAATTCTTTTCCAACAACCTAATTATTGCGTAATGTAAAAGAACATTTTTATAATTAAAATCAGGTTTACAATGTTACTACCCCTATAATTTGATCGATGCATCAATTGTAATAGATCGTAAACACTATTCCTCCTTTTGTCAAGTCTTCAAAATTCGCATGCAACTCCTATGCATTAAAAACAAGGTACCATCCGCTCGAATATAAAATAGCGCGATTTTTTTCGAAATACCATCACAACCATCGATTGATTGTTGATAGACGGCAACTTTAGCAATATTTCAGCTATATCGTGTTGTGAACTGTTTTATGATCACTAAATAACTTCGCTGCTTAGTCTGTGAAACACAGTAAGCCTCTACTTAGTTTCTAATTTAAGATAGGTTTTCAGGTTATGAATAAGATGACACGTAAGTTCATTGAACTTGATAACCAATCAGTTTGCTCTGCAAGTCGCAAACACAGAATACACAAATAAAAGTGGTGAAAGTGTTGTAGGGAGGTAACTTTTTGTCTGTTTTGGAATATTCTGGAGTATAGATGACACTCGTAGATGACACATTTGTCGAAATATATCGGTCGACCTTTTTATTGTTTCTATTCTTTTATTTTACCATGTTTTTTGTGCTTTAGGTCATATTTTAGATTATAAATTCATCCCTTTTAACAGCTCACATACTCATATATCTCGTTATTTTGTTAAATTTATTTTCAACTATTTCAAGAATAATAAAGTAGATGGAGAATATTTTTGGAGATATCAGGGTTTCAGGTCAGAAGATAATAAAAAATAATATACTGCGATGATGGCACACACTTAAATGAAGAACACGGTTATCCAAAATATCAAAATATCACCAAAGCGTTCGAGCAGTGATTGTCACAATGTTAAAGCTGGACGCTTGAACATATATGTTTCAGCATGTAGATATATTCAGAAAAAAAAATAGATCACTTTATAACAATAAAATACGCATTACACGTACCTCCTGTTTACAAATTCAATCATTTTTTTTTCTTTCCTCGACAGGTGTTCGAAATGGGAGAAGTCAACTGGGTTACTATGACGGATAGGGTATTCAATGTAAAAGGTTTTGAAAGAACAACAGATTCACTCCCAACCGGAGGCACTGTTATCAGATTATTGTAATTATTACGCTATATTAAACCGCCTGATAACGTGATATCCAGCAGCAAGAAATTATGTGCAATTTTTTAAAGACCCGTGCTGTTTTAAAAAAAACGTGGAAAAAGCCTTCATTGGATGTGAAAAAATGATTAAAAAAATACCCTCTCTTATTGCCCAATTATTCTGTGTCTGTGTTTGTCCGTCGCTCCACGTTCAGAGAACATCGTCGGATCCGTTCTTCACTTTGTTTGCTCGTTCACAGCAAGACTTGTTTTGCAGTGTTCAATGCAGTTAATAACTCAATTCTATGTGTAAAGTGAGGGTTTTGTACTCGAAGGTTCCTCATCAGAATGATCAAAACTGTCTGAGTCAATATTTATCTCCAATATATAAATAAAAATGTTTAGCGTTCTAAAATATCCCCGTCGTGGACCTCAGAATTTATCACAGAGATGCATGGTACATATTTCGTCGTTATTGGAGATCGACAAGTTTTAGAAAAAAAATATATTTTATTTTATTAATATGCAGTTTTCTTCAAATTATCACGCTTTTATTTTGTATATTTAGGGATTTTTGCGATTGATATTAAAAGAAATGTCGACGAAATAGTTTGCCATTTTCTCATAATCCCTCTATATGTCACGTGGTCAGCATTTTATAACACTTTTGCTTGACCTACATTCCAAGGCGTGTATTTACTTCTTCAGTGTCAGAAAATGCACATTATGAGGATCATAAATAAGGAAGGGCATATTTACTTTGTGCGTGTGAATGCATGTTTGCACATATAATACGACTTGACTTTGACACTTTACTGTCCCTGATAAACATGATAAATGCGTTTGAACGGTTTCGATAGGTAGCCTATTTTTGGTTCACACATGGAAAATGGATTCGTAGCTTCGGAAGCGCGATCCAAGTCTATTCGCTATTTGCATGATTTATCGGTCGTCTCTATATTTTCGTTCCATTGTTCAAATAATTTCAGGCCTACCAAGATGCTGGTCAGAGAATTTTTTTTGGCAAAAATCGGGGACAGAAATTTTTTTTCTTAATCATACCAGCTAAATAAATATTTGTGTCATCTGCTTTCACGCAGTGGTGACATATAGGGATTAGTATCTGTCGTCTTGCGTCCGTTGTAGTCGTCATGGGTGTCACAAAAAATTTCTGTCACATAATTTTCTCAGGAACTACATATGCCAGCCTTCTGCTTTTCAACATGGAGTATCAGTATGAGGTCCTATACTGTGTAATAGAGTTTGGAATCTCTCGCATACTAACTTCCTGTTTGATGGAAACTTAGAATATTTTTTTTACGTATGCGTCACAATATTACTCGGGCGACACGTTTTCCCTGGAAGACTTACTGCTAAGTTCATTTTTTCGTACGATTTGTAAAGACGCCGTGGCGGCAGCCTCTCTGGAAGTCACCCCTGATCTCAGACAAATGTTTATTTAGATGGTTTTGAATACTATGACTAAAAGACCAAAATGTGTGATTTTCTTCAGTTAGGCCGTCCTAAATTAATTCTTAACGTCACCCGCGCGCGTAGGTTTTTCAAAATTATTGAAAAAAAAAAAAAAAAAATTGTTTTGTCCTGAAAATTCCGGGTTGCAGGCGATATCAGTCAAACATTTAGCAGTCGGGTCGGGAATTAATGAAAGACTTTCAAAAGAAAGTGAAATGAATAGTTTATTGTGATTTTAAAAAAGCAAAATGAAGGTGTGGAATCTTTTATAAAGCAAGTATATGCATTTAAATTGTGAAAGATAATTGCAGTTTTTTTTGTTTAAAATTTTTTTGTTTTTTTTATCTTCCTCCCTCCCGCCTAGGTTTCGAAGTCTTAGGTTGATGTTAAACATAGAATTAATTTAGGACGGCCTTAATTGAACACCGTCCAACAACAACAAGGACGCCCCAAAGGAGCAGAATATTAATACATTTGATTAAGTTTGATTACATTGATTGGAGATGAAACGAACAAATAAGTAATAATAATGTGATCTCAAAGTCAAGAAAGGGAGACAACAAACACAGTGTATAGCGTGTTCAATAAATTATATTAACAAGAAGATCATGAAGATAGTTTTAGCCATTATTGACCACAAGAAGAAAGTTTTAGCCATTTTTTGACCATTTGAAATGCACAGTAGATAGAGTTATGACTACAGCAATTTGCCAACGCTTTCATTTCAAGGGTTAGTTCATGGCCAGGATTTCAGAAAGGGGGCTTAAATCGTGACCACCCAGCAAAGCGAGTTGAAACATTTTTCGACTTTTTATACGACCGCAAAAAATTTTTGTGGTCGTATAATGGTATGTATGGTGCTATTGTCGGCATTGTCGTCGTTGTCTGTAAACACTTTTGTTTTTGGTCAATAACTTAAGTTCCAGTTGATCAATCTTTATGAAATTAGAACACAATGTTCCTTGGCACAAAAGGAAGGCTTGGCTAAGTTTTGGTCATTGTGGCCCCACCCGTTTCTTAAAAAGGGGCCATAAAGGGTTAAAGTTTTCGTTTTCACATATTTGACTGTAGAATCTTTATTATTTATCTGATTTTGATGGGGTTTCTTTCAAAGTGCTCCTGAGGAAATTTCCAATCAGTTGTATGCCAACGGATTTCATGTGGCACGTACCGTTCGAGAGATAAATGGGACCCAAAAGGGGCGAATTTCAAAAAATTTATTTTTTTTATTTTTAGTCCGATTTTGATGCAGTTTTTTGAGTGAATTCCTTATGAATAATAAAGATAGCGCTGCACCATCAGATTTTTGATAACTCATTTCTTTTCTAAGCTATGAGGGGCCCAAAGGGGCAAATATTGCAAACATGCAGATTACCTAAAATTTTTATTTTTCATCGGATTTTTTTCTTTGGATTCCTCTTGATATTAGCTTTCAGTAGTATGTCAACGGATTTGGTGTAGCTCTTACTGTTTCCTAGCTATAAGGGGTCAAAGGGGCCAAAATTGCATTTTTTCTAAATAATGTGAAATTTTATTTTTGATCAGATTTTGATGGGATATTGCATTTTTTCTAAATAATGTGAAATTTTATTTTTGATCAGATTTTGATGGGATTTTTTTCTTTGGATTCCTCTTGATATAAGCTTTCAGTAGTATGTCAATGGATTTTATGTAGCTCTTACCGTTTCCGAGCTATAAGGAGTCAAAAAGGAATCAGGAGTCATAAGGGCTAATTTTTAATTTCCCTAGTGTATGTCCAGCTAATTACTGGAATTTTTTAAAAATTAATTTCTGGCCCCAAAGAAATTCTCTGACTAGCACCTGGGTTAACAAAATAATCTGGCTCAGACTTTGTCCATTAGAAAAAAACTGCCTTGCTCAAAAAATATCTCATCATGGTGTTTATCAGAAATAAAAATAATCTGGTCTTTGAAGCAGGCCAAAAAAATGTCCCCGCTCAGGTGAAATTCCCACGTCCCCTGAAAATCATATGGTCTGTGCCTTAATTATAATTCCATGTTAATTTTTATCAAATTTTACTAGTCAAAAAAGTTGCGAGTTAGTCCTATTTTATTTTTTATCACAAAAAACTCTTCATCGGGAGTACTTTCATAATTCGAATTTCATATTTATCCTGTTGTGGACCTCAATATTTACATTCGACAAATTAAGGTCAGCTATTTACATATTTTCAAAAAAAAGAACAAAAAAACTTTCTGGTGTACTCATTTGTATCTTGCCCGCGACCAAAAGTCACAGAAGCTAGACGGGGATAGCGTTTCATGTGGCCGTGGCAGCGGAATAAATAATTGCAAATTATTGTGAATAAACAAGCTTATATTAGTTGTACATGTAGGTCAATAGTATTTGATATACCGTTGGGTTAGTATGGGTACAACTCAAATCTCTACTTAGTTTATGGCCCTGGCCCCTTAGTCATGCATGAACAGTCACTTTAAGTTTTCAGCAAGCCTGTACCAGTAGACCCATAGCCACTTGATATTTGACATACAGTAGAGCCTTGAGGAGTGCATACAGAATCCACACCCAGATGGTTGCCCTGACCCCTTAGTCACGCATGAAAGATCACTTTAAGTTTTCATTAAACAGTTTGTACAGTCTATATCAGTAGTCCTAACCACTTGATACATGTATTTGACATGCAGTTCGGTCTTGATGAGTACATATTGATTCCATGCCAAGATGATGGCCCTGGCCCCTTAGTCATGCATGAACAATCACTATAAGTTTTTAGCAAGCAGTTTGTGTAGCCTGTACCGGTAGTCTTAGCCAGTTGATATTTGACATACAGTAGCTTCTTGAGTAGTGCATACCGAATCCACACCCAGATGGTGGTCCTGGCCCCCTAGTCACGCATGAAGATCACTTAAAGTTTTTAGCAAGCAGTTTGTACAGCCTGGACCAGTAGTCCTAGCCAGTTGAACTTTGATATACAGTTGCGTCTTGAGGAGTACATACATTGTTATGATTCCATGCCTAGATGGTGGCCCTGGGCCCTTAGTCATGCATAAACGATCACTTTAAGTTTTTAGCAAGCAGTTTGTACAGCCTATATCAGTAGTCCTAGCCACTTGATATTTGACATGCAGTTGTGTCTTGAGTGCATGCTGATTCCATGCCCAGATGGTCCTTCTTAGTCGTGCATCATGCTTTGTGAACCTATGCTGATATTTGCTTTAATAAATATAACAGAAAATTTATATTCTACAACTTGAAAGCTTAGAAAGTGTTAATAAACAACATTTGTTTGATATTTTGCAAAACGATTTCTTTTTTAATCATTTTGTTTATTACATATATATATAAATTTGAACTAAGTCATAGAAAATTAAAATGCAAATATCGAATTTGTTGCATGAAATAAAGCAAACAATAGCTACCTTCAGTTAACAAAGGGGCAAATCAGTTACATATTTATAACATTTAAGAACAAAGTTAGAGCATTATAAATCTGGAACAATGATGTGCATACTTAAATACAACCAAATACATAAAAATTATACTAAAAATCATACAATTGATATCTTCATACAACACATTCATGAGTGTGCCGCGAAATTGATATGCAAAAATGAACCCTATGTAAATCTCTGTGCGTGAGTGATCACATCAAGGAAATTGTAAACGCATTTAAAGAATTATATTTTATTTTTATGGCGGCTGCAGTAGATCAATGTGCAAATTAAGGCAATGCCAGGGACGAGGGAGACAAAAAAATACAGCTCATATATTGCTTTAATTTAAATAAACTATGGACACATAGCTACATGTGACCTCAGGTCAAATGTTTCCGATGCATGTGTAACAGAAATGTATTCAAGGATGTTCTAATTACTTTTTTTACATGGGCATGATGGGAGGGCTGTAAATGTTTGAAATCTGAATGATCGATTTAAAAATAATTTCATGTGTACAATGCACTGTTGAAGACTTCAGCCGATTTAACTTCATCTTAAGGTAGATAGACACTGTTGCGCTGCGCAATTCAATCACGCCTTTGAAAAAAAATAGATTGATTGAATATTGTTTAACGTCTACTCAGCAATATTTCAGCTATATCAAGACGAGAACAAGTTCGTTGATAAATAATCACTTTGGGGTATGGAAATGGCCATGGGACGGGAAATTCTGACTGCCACTGGAATAGGTAGGGTGAAATCGTCAAGGGCGGGGAATTTAGCCTTGTAGCCGATCACCTACGGACCACCCCAAAAAGAGCTTGCTACAAGGGTTCTTTAACGTGCAGGAAGCGTGGCATTTCTCCCAACACGTGGACCTGAGTTTACATCCCATCCGAAAGATGGGTTGTGTATTTATTAATCCCGCACAACCACGGAATGGGTCCTATTTCTATATCCCGGGACCCTCGGGGTCAGCCTCCGTTTAGGAGGGGTCACACCCCGCAAGCCGGAGATACTGGGTCCTATTTCTATATCCCGGGGTTCCCTCGGGGTCCTCTGTTAGGATGGCTCATACTCCAAGCTCAGAGGATGCTGCGGGCCTATTCTTCAGCCGGGACCGCGCACGGCGGGAAAAAAAAATAGTCAATTAAATACAGATTTGGTTGATTTTTGACCAGAACAGTAATTTGACAGGTTTTTCTTTGTGACGTCATGATTGGTTGACTATTATATAATGTACATGTATAATGTCGTATTTCTTCTACTTTGCCGCAAATTAACTCCCCTTTCCTGTAAATAATGTTCACTGCGGTAACTTTGTACAATATATTTTTTTCGCCCTATTCCGTAGTTGAGATTATAAACAGATTAACGATCTACTAACAAAAGTACAAAAAATTCTCATGGATAAAAAGGTCATTTTTGTTACATTGAAGATTGCCTTTCCATATTTTCCCTGTGCATTCTTTGTAAATTTGGTGAAAAAAATGGCAAAAAATGTACAAACTTCGACCTGGATTCTAGAAAAAACAAGGTGACCCATCAATTTTATTGCGAGTGTATACGGATGGGCTCTTCAATTGTTCCAATTTATAATAAAATCTCACGGATGCAAATATTAGTGTCTATCTACCTTAATTAGGTATAAGCTGTTAGTAATAGACTGGCTCCCTTGAAATAAGAACCTAGTCATTACAACCAAACTTTACAATGTTTACAGGAATCAGATGTATTAATGGTACTTATAAAAAAAATGATCATTTTGTTCTCATCCTATGAAAAAGATGGCCACCAGTACGGAACAGAGTTTAACATTGGACACTTTGAGAAAATTACATTTTAATGTTCTTCTCTGAAGCCATTGGAGCAAATTTAACCCAACTATACAGGAATGGTGTACAAAAGGTCCTTAACAAACGGTGGTGGATTTAGGTTGTGGGAGGGCCCAGGTCCCCTCTAAGGATGGAAAATATTTAAAATTCCTAGGGTTTTTTCCCTTTTTGAAAAAATTTGGGTCCCCCTCCCCCTTAGCTGAGAGTCTGGATTCTCCACTGATAACGATTTCTCATTTAAATCAGATCTGATAAAAACATGGCCGCCAGCACAGAACATAGTTTACCATTGAACTCATTGTGAAAAATCACATTTTCATCTTCAACCTGAAACCATTGAAGCATATTCAACCAAACTTTACAGGAATGATATACTAAAGGACCATTACAAAGATTGTTCATTTTGTTCAGATCTGACAAAAAACATGGCCACCTATATGCCGAATGTGGGTTAAACATTGGACCCTATGGGAAAAATCGCATTATCGTCATCTCCTCTGAACATGCTGAGACTGCTGAAGCAAATTCAACCAAAGATTACAGAATGATTTACTGAAGATGATTTACAAAAATTGCAATTTCATTTCTTTCGACAAAAACCATGGCGGCCAACACTGAACATAGTTTTACATTGGAGCCTATGAGAAAATCATCCTTTTCATCATCTTTTTTTTCAAATTTTTGTCTTATTGTCTTCTATACAATGTATGTTTTGAGTGAGCTGCCCTGAAGAGACATGCCATATGCAGAAACTAACTTCAAAGTTACTTTGGTATTTTAGTTTACCTACAATTTTTGCTGAATTGCCTTACATGTACATGTATATATGTATATTAATAGCCTAGGATATTGAGTTCTGTAATAATGTTTTTGCATATGCATGCATCTTTGATTCTAGGTCAGCAAAATCAGGTTACTATGACCATTAGACGGAATTATCTGTCGTTTACAAAGCTACTTTGTGACACAAAGCAATATAAAAAATAAAAAGTCAGATCAGTAAAAGATGAACATAGGATGAAAAAGTAGCTTTCTAAAAGACAGATAATTTGGTCTATGTGACAATGTGCCATAACAAGGTTATAAGCCATAATAAAATATATCCTAGATTCTCTTCCCTGCCTGCCCCGAATAACGGAATTTTTCACAGGCCTTAAAATTAATTTTGATTTTTTGGTCCATTTGAATAAATTCTTTTAACACTTTTTATTATGACAGATTTTTTCAAAAAATCTAAAATAAAAAATGCAAAATAAAATTTGCTACCCACACTGAATTTTTAGAAAAAATTGATGAGATTCTAGAAATTATTTTATTATGGCCTTTCCTATTTTACAATTTAATATTTTTTTCAGGAGCACAAAAAATTTATGAAACTCCCTGAACTAACCTCCTTAATTTATTCAACATTAATTCCCAACCACACACATTCATATGCATTGCCTACTGATGAGCCCCATTGCACATGAGCATTTTTATTTAATTTTTAAAGGGGACGAAACTCACAAGGCCAAACTGACAAAAAAGAATAAAATTTTAACAAAAGATATTAATGTACATGTATTAAGATGCAGATTTTGTCAATTTAATTATTTGCTAACATGTCATAGGCTACCTATTAAAGTTTCTTCTGTGAAAAAAGACATAATTATGGGTTGATTATATGAATATTGCACAATTTTCATTGATTGATTGATTAGTTAGAGTTTAACGTCCAATGAGCAATATTTCAGCTATATCAGGACGAGAACAAGTCAATCAATTTAAAAAAAAATGTAAGTAAAAGAAGAAAGAAATAAAGGTGGAAGGGAAAACCGGGGTAACGACATTTGATTGCCACTGGAAAAGGGGAGAAATGGGTAGGGGCAGGAAATTTAGCCTTCCATACGATACCCAGTGCGTCTGCTCTCTTTAGAGAAATATAGAAGGGGTCTTTATACTGCATGGAGCGTGGCGTTTCTCCATACAGTTTGGCTACAATAGTTCGCGGTCAGGCTTTCCGTATTATAACCTGACTACCCCGCATAGACAGGGCATTCCCCTATCCACCAACTGGGGATGCGCCCGGCACCTTTGTAGCCGGAGCCCCTGAAAACCTATCCTGGTGCCAGGCACAATTTTCAAATCAATCATCAAAATGCATGATAACTGTTCTATTTTTGTAAACACACAATGCGAGTTAATAATATTTAAACTGACAGATAAACTGCAATCATCCAAATTTTGGCATTACATTACTGTTTCACTTTGAAGTCAACACGGCCTTGGGAGTCTAGGCATAACAAAGCAGCAATAAATCTCAATTTATTGATTCAATAATATTCAAATCCAAGTTTCTGTTGAGCACTTGATGAGTTTCAAAACAAACCTGACTCCGGCAGTAGAGTACACAAATGTGACAATTGCTCAGGGTTTTGAACATCAACAACACATGGAAGCCCAAATATGGTATTTGGTATAAATTTGCATTAGCATCAGTACATATCAGTTTTAGGAGCTTTTTATGTCAAAATTCCTGCAGTTCACTAACTTTGAACTTTTGCACTGTTGTTCAAGTTTTTCTTTGCGTCTGTTTTTACACCAACAACTAACAGTCATGTTAGCACATTGAAATTTGATATGCATTTGCATATTGGCATCATCATCAGTACAGACACCAAATGGAAAAAAAAGTAAACAACTGATTTATTTTAGGCCAATATTTTTTTTGTCTCGTCAGCAACGAAAGACGCGGAAAGAGAGACATATGAACACAAAGTATGATGGTGGCAGCGGCCTAAACTTTCATGTTAAGTTTTTGTGTTATTAGGTCATTTTCTCAGTAACTATAAGTTGTAGGTCAATGATATTTTGTATATTGGCTGGTCTTGAGTAGTACAAGACAGTCTGCTTTATGGCTTTTGTACTTGACCACAATTTCATGGTCTAGTGAGGATGTTACATTGTAAGTATTTGTGATTAGGTCATTTTCTCAGTGACTATAAGTGGCAGGTCAGTGGTATTTGGTATATTGGTTGATCTTGTGTAGTACATGACAGTATGTCATATGGCTTTTGTCCTTCACTTCAACTT
>MJUU01051644.1:21689-33667 GCA_002080025.1 Modiolus philippinarum | reverse complement strand
GTCAAAAAAGATACAGAGTTCTAAAGATTGGTCAAATTTGGTGTTTTCTTAATATATTTACAATAGATTAATATGGGAAATAGCCCTATACCACAATTCAAAGGCATATTTTTTCTATAAGCTGACATACAATTTTTTCCAAACTTTAGAAAAAAGAAAGGGGACGGGGAATGTGTCAAAGAGACAACGACCCAAAGGGGAGAAATAACAACTCAAAGCTATCATAAGATCTTCAATGAACGGTGAGAAAACCCCACACCCAATGACAGATCGGAGTCGGCCCCTGAATAAAGAGTAATCAAGTTCACCGAAATAAACATCATCCTAGACTCCTATAGACATAAAGTAAACGAACTAAAAAAAAAAGACAAGACACACAAAGGCTTAATAAATTTCCCGACTTAGGACAGGCGCAAACCTGCTGCGGCGGGGTTAAACTAGTTTTATTGGGCCCAAACCTTCTCCCTACAGCCAATGTGATAAATCAAAAAACAATCGTAACAACAGTAAAATTCAGTTGGCAACAGGACTGAGTCAATTGTGAAAAATGAAACTGAAAGAACTAAATAGACGGACATAAACATGAAATCACAAGAGACTACTAGCAGTTAACTGACATGCCAGCTCCAGACCCATTACCAACCGACAAAGTAAGTTATGTACCCTCAGTATACAGCTTCCACCAAGATCCCTTCCTGTGAGGAGTTTAGCATAATGATTTCATGCATATGCCGGAATACATAACCCGTGTCCATGCAATACAGATTTTAGAAATTTAGAATGTGTTTAGTTAAAATGCAAAGACCCTATCAAAAAATCAATGTTAATACCAAAGAAGGCCATACGTAATGACTTGACGTCAATACCGTAATTATTACCCTTAAGAATTAGACGATTTAAAGTTTAATAATTTTGTTAGGCGAGTTTAAGTAGTTTTTACTCTTATGTAAAACATTACCGTAAAATAAGGGATGTGAAATACCAGCCTTGATTAGATGTTTACAGGTTGCATTGTATTTATGAACTAAGTCTTTATATCGGTGATAAAATTTAGTAAAGGTATAACTAGTTTGTGATAACGAAAACCCTGATGTAATAGTTTTTAAGTTATGAAAAGATTCCGTTCATCAAAATCGCAAACGTTATTACATACTCGAGCAAATCGAACAAGTTGAGATATATAAACACCATATGATGGTGCTAATGGAACATCGCCATCCAGAAATGGATAATTAACTATGGGAAAAGAAAAATCGTCCCTTTTATCGTAAATTTTAGTATCTAATTTACCATTCGTTATATCAAAATTGATGTCTAAGAACGGACAACGATGATTTTCAGAATTGGCTTTATTCAAAGTAAGTTCTTTAGGGTAGATGTCCTTATAATACGTATTGAAGTCGTCATTATTTAAAGTTAAAATATCATCCAAATATCGGAAAGTGTTGTTAAACTTTTCAATTAAATGCTGTTTAGATGGGTTTTTGCTGATGCTGGTCATAAACTGAGATTCGTAGCAGTACAAAAAGAGGTCCACTATAGGTGGTGCACAATTGGTACCCATAGGAATTCCTATGATCTGGCGATAAATACAGTTACCGAAACGAATGGACATATTGTCAAGTAAAAATTCAAGTGCTGAAATCATATCAAAACAAGTCCAATTAGTTGAATTCTTCCGTTTCGTATTACTAAAATGTGTTTTAAAGGAATTAGAACATGTATATTCACAATCGGATTCTTTGAATGCCCATTGAATAAGACGTCTGATTTTTTCCTTTATTAGATAATGTGGTAAGGTTGTATAGAGGGTAGAGAAATCAAAACTTTCAAGGGATTCAAAAGGGGCATTATAAGCATTCAATTTATCGAGAACTTCCAATGAATTTTTTACACTCCAAAAAATGATTGACACCACTGTCTTCATATACTTTTTTACAGAAATTTATAACCAGGTTTTTAATAGCAGTCAAAGTATTAGTGAGTATAACAGTGACTAGATGACAATATGAATCTAGATTTATATGGCGTTTTGTGGAGTTTAGGAACCCTGTACATAGTTGGAACTGTTTAACTATCAGGTTAAGCCTGTAAAGATGTGGCTGTTAGAAAATGTATGTCTGTATTTCACTTTCCGTTAATTGGGTTAATTGAAAAGTATGTGAACTGGTAATTTCTTTTTGGAGTACTTCTATATAATGTTTACGACAAACTATGATGATGTTATTAGCAGCCTTATCAGTTGGAACAAAAACAAATTCCTTTCCAAATTCTTTAAGTTTCATTTGGATGCGAGAAACGGTGGGTTTATTTTTGTTGTCATGGCGGAAATGTTGTTCAAACTGTTTAATTCGGATATCGACAATTTTCATAATAGCATTAAAGAAAGAATCCAAAGATTATTTGTCAATGTGTTCACGTTTAACCCAAATTTTTCAATAAGTCTTAAGTGAGTCGTGGATGGTGTTACGACAGTCTTTCCAATTAATTTTAGAAGGTGGCCTATATTTTGGACCTTTCTTTAAGAAATTAATAAGCTCTTTGTCCTGCAGGATGTTGAAATCTCCTGTGATGACATGGGAGCAAGGAGCATAGGCGTATTTTGTTTTTATTTATTGGGAAGGTAAAGGGGAGATAACTCAATTAAGGTAATTTAGGACCCCAAAATAAAAAAACAACATTTTTTTGAAAAAAGTATAATAAATGTGTTTTGTTAAAAATGCTTTTGACAAATGCAAAAAAGAATTGGGATCATCTACCTTATTTTTTAACAAACTTAGAAAATTTGACCTATTCCATGGCCTTTCGGTAAATAATTATCTCCCTTTGATAAAACTTTCTGAATTTTTGGCAAATATGTAATATTATCAAAACAAACTTTATAATTATTGTTCATTTTTATTCAAATTATTGAATTTAAAAAACAACGGCAATAGAATACCGAAGGAACAAGGGGAGCGATGACTACAAAAATCGATGTCCAAAGACATGGCAGAAACGGTAACAGATAAAAACAAAGACAAAACAAGGACGTGAGACAGCTACAATGCACGGAAATAAAAAGATAACATTAAGAACTAAGGCACTCATAGTGTGAACTCCCATGAAAACCGGGAGTGACATCAGGTGCTTCGGAAGGGTAAGCATGTCCTGCTCCGCTAGCGGCACCCGTCACACTATCAGTGAGTCAATCTGGGGTTGAGTCAAATCCGGTTATGTCAAATCCGTGAAGACATACAAAATCATTTAGACATCATTCTCATTTAATTATTGAATTTTTGCTTAGATGCGCAAAAAAGATGCTCGGTTTTAGACACCCCAACTACCTTAAAAACACATGAAATAGAAATATTTTGTTTGGAATATATAGCTAACATGCATAGCCCGAAGTTATTATATAGACAGTCTTATCCAAGGCTTTCTGTAGAGTCTTACCATAATTTAAGGCTTAAAATTCAATATTTCTAGGAATTCCAACTTTTTCAATGAATGTTTTTATGTTGTTTAGTAGTGAGAGTAAATCACATCATATTTTATAGTTTATCTGGTTGTTCAGCGTAACCAAATTAAAACCAGTGTCCTATGGCAGTTACCAGTACCCCACATGGGCTATAGCTGTTGGCTGGATGCTGGGATTGGCATCCATTATACCACTGCCATTATATATGTTGTTTAGCATTCTAAAGACAAAGGGAACTCTCAAACAGGTGAATATATACCCAATTTGTGCCAAAACCTTTCCAGAGGGGCCGGTAAGTGTTAAGTTTCCCAGTATCTATTAATGGAAGGTCAATAATATTTGGTGTGTGGTTGGTCTTCGATGTAACATGACAGCCTGCTAATCGGCTTTGCCCTTGACCTCATTTTCACGGACTAGTAAAAATGTTTAGTTTTTAAGTATCTATTAGTGGTCGGTCAATGATATTGGGCATTTGGGTTGCTTTATGGTAGTACAGGATAGTCTGCTATATTGTTTTGGTCAGTTACTGTAATTTTAGTCTAGGGAACATGTTAATTTTTTCTGAAAAATGTCTTTTTTTGCAACGTTAATCGTTTTGGAAACGGTTTTGACTGATTAAGATAATTCTATATAGAGTAAAATAGAGTAAAATATGTGGAAAATAAAAAAGAAATTATAGAGTTGACATACTTGAAATTTGTCGAAACAAGACTTTATTTCTCCTTGTTACTTTATATCTGTATAAAAGACAAGGCTATCAGTGCCAAACAAAATAAAATCAACAAATGCTAAAGTAATTTTGTTATTTTGTACCAGCTGAAGACATATAGAAATTACCTATTAAGCTTGACCATATAAAGATCGAACAGGATGTATGTAATATACATGTAATACAAGCGTATCGCTATTCTACAATTGTCTTTTTGAAGTGTAATTATCAAATATTTGCAAATATTATGTAAAGACTACTTTTTCTATTATCTGTAGAGAATAACAGAGCTTTTAAAACCAGACACAAAATGGGGACCTGCTCTTGACAGACATCGGATGAAGTTTGAAGAAAGCAAATTATCTAAATTTTCTGATGAAAGTACAGGAATCCGATCTTATGCTAATACTGATGATCAAACAAAAGCGTTCTTGTAAAGTTGATGTTATTATGTACCAGTTAATATTTCGACCAATAATATATATTTGTGTATGATTGCTTGTAAACGTCATCTTCATGTTCAATATATATCGATTTTTTATTAAATGAATAATTTGAATTTTTCATAGATCTAATTTATTTTACTTTTTGATGACTTCAATTTTCCCCATAATCAACTTCCCTTTTCTTTGCTGTTACATTCCAACAGCGACAGTATATGGAGTTAAACTTTCGCAACTCATTCGCTACCCAATGGTCTGTGGTCGATACAATGACTTCCTTGATATGGCTTTGTTGTTAACAAGCACTTTAACAAGATTATGTTACCCATAACTTGAAGTCATCAAGTTGTACTGTCGACATCATGTCTTGTTGTCTAATTCCCAAATTGCAACAGATCTTTCCCTTTTAACAACTTGAGATTTTTTCCTCTGCTGGATTGGAGGATTTTACTTCATTACCGGAATAGACATGTTCAACATGGCGGTGTCTAATAAGAAACAAAAAATGCTCACGCTATCTGCCCCTGATCTTACTCCTGGTTTTATTCAAGTCCATGTTGTTCATCGGTGTCTGCGCCCCCATTTTTTCTGCGCTGTGATCAATGTCTTTTTTCCTTTGTGTTTCTGATTTTTCATTGTCTTAGACATTTATCTTTGGACTAACGTTTCGGTTCTCGTATACTTTCATAATTCCTTGTGATATAAATTTTGTAGAGATTCATTTCTATTTTCACCTAAGAATGGTCTGTCCTCAGGTTTTTAAAACTGTCTCTGACATCGGTGTTTTCTTATTTTATCAATCATGATGCATTAGAAAATTTTGCACACTGACCCCACTTTTCTTTCCAAAATATGATTGTATACTTCTTCAAAAGACTTTTGACAAATTTTAATAAAATTCTTGATATTCCTTCATTGCATTTCAAAAGTTGATTGCCTTAATGCAAACTGAATGATACATTTCAGGCGTTTAAATCTCAAAAACGACAACACTGACCTATCAATATTTTTTAATTAAAATGATGTATGATTGATATTCTAATAAATGAAAATATTAATTTTAAATCCTTGATCTTATAAACTTGAGGAGTGACCATCCTTAAATTCCCCAGAGCAAAATAATGTAAAAAGTGTCGGTAAACGTTTAAAAGTGAATATGTTGCTTCAGAGAGTATGAATACATGTCATTGTTGCTTGCGTTTGGCAGAGATCACCGAATTAACAATGAAGGGATATGGAGTAAATTCAAATGAGACAAAATCTCTACAAATACATGGTAAAACCAAGCAATGGAACAACGCTTTAATTGTTGTTGTTCTTTGTCAGTTTACGCCTTTAAACTGGATTAGAATATGTCTAATCATTCAGCACGGGTTGATTGGTACCGTTTCAAAATTAAAAAAAAAGAAAAAAAAACGGCATCTACAAAATCCAAATTTATTTCAACATTGTTGTTTTGTTGACGAAAATGCCTGTACTTAAGTACACGCATTTAAGGGGGTTCGCTACTCAATTTGAAAATAAATAGGATTTCGAATGGATGTGATGTTTTGTTAGAAAATTAAATAAGAAGTAATTCTAGTGAAACAAAATGAAAGGTTGATGATCTCATTTTTGAGATATATGTGATTGAAAATTTGGCGGGAAACTGAACACCTCTTAATTTTCATAGGATTAAAATTAGCAAAGGTTTAGCCATGAATGACTGTAACAGAATAAATAGAATTTAATGAATTTTTTACAGAACGCCCATAGATGTATAAAATAAAATTATGGAAAATATAATGCAGAGGATTCCGATCTAACAGAAATCCCAAAACATGAGGAGCGAACCTCCTTAAATTAGATAATTAATACCTACTCAGTAAAATTTTCAAACCCGGAAATTTAAAATGTCTTATGTTATAGTTAAAGTTATTTTTAAAAAAACGTGGAAATACCGCATTACCTTCACGTCAAAAATAATGTAATGATGTCACAGCCATTAGATGCCCTTTTTAAAGTATTTGACCACACGACCGAGGATCAAACATGATTTTTCGTGCAATAACTACCGAAGCGGTGTTTTCTTTTTGAAGATATTGTCATTACTTCAAATTTTTTCATACTCATTTACTTTTAAATTTTCTTATTTCCAACTGTCATTCTGCTGACCACTTGTTTATAGCGCCCACATCTAACTTTTTTTAATATAATACCAATTTTCCTTACAAGATAAAAGCGTTGTTCCATTGCTTCCATTTACCATGTATTTGTAGAGACTTTGTCTCATGTGCATTTACTCCATATCCTTTCATTCACCATGATGAGTGGCCTGTGTTTGTCTATATTTTGTAATTGTCCATGAGCTTGAGCTACTAGTCCTGCAATTGATGACAGTGATTGTAAGAGCACTTTGCCAGTTGATTTTATGTTTGTTGACGATCCCGCATCCATAGTGTCAAAAAGACATGGATGTACCGTTGCTCGACATCTAGCAATGAATTCAGCTCAAAAACCGATTGAGCTCACTATGGGGTATGAGCACAGATCATTGTTGAAGATTTCATTGTGATTTCAAGATTAAGAACAACAATAAAGCGTTATTACATTGCTTGGTTCTACCATGTATTTGTAAAGTCTCATGTGTATTTACTTCATATCCTTTTTGATTGTTTATTCAATACAAATCCATAAAAATTTAACATTTATTATTATCTTCAATCATGATAATAACAGTGACAAGAAAAAAGACAAATGTACATATGTATGATAACATGATATGTAAAATAAACAATGTTGAAACTAAAAGTAAACATGATCAATCCCCTTTCCATACAAATCTCGTCAAAATCTGTCCGTACTGCAGAGTCAAAATTGATAGTGTAAATTCCCAGTGATCGAACCCATAAATTATATGTAATGCATCCCACTTCACTAATTCATTTTTTCGACTGTTTACGAGATTTATCGCTTAAACTCAATTGACATTTGGAATTTTAAATTCATTAATTCTGTTTTGGTCTGCAGATAGATTCGCTACATTTGCATAAAAGTCGTAAATTTCAACTGACACTTATGGGTTGTGTTCTTCAAAATACAATGTTTGATCGCGTCTGTATTGTCCTGGTTTCGGTAATGGCGTTTCTTCATACGTTAGTTTTGCTATTGGTTTCACTAGATCAAGTAACCAGTATGCATCGTTGTAATAAAGATAAAATGGCTTATGATTTACAAAAATATCCACGAGATCGTCTAAAATTTCAGCCACTAACAACAAATATGATTTCTTTGACTGAAACTTTTTATAAAAAGCAACAATACCTTCTCCGTACTTTTTCATTGTCTTGTTTGCGTTGCTGCCAAATATTTCTGAGGAATTGCCAATATATTTTGGTGTTTGTGAATACAAATTAATTTTGGTGTAATTGAGGTGAACGCTTTGGTTGAATTTAGCACCCAGCAGACCAAACTCGTCTAATGCTCGTATTACCCAGCTTGCACAGTCAAAAGGAGTAAACCATGTTTTACCTCCTGAAAAGAAAAACAGGAAGTTTAATATTGTTATGAAATAAACAGTTTGCATAATTGAAAGACAATAATACTAATACTTCGTTCATTGTAAAAAAAACTTTAAGTGCACCTCATTTTACTTGTGTTTTCTCTTTTTTGATAAGTGAGTAGCTTGGTAAAAAAAAAAACACTACTCAGTTTCATTTTCGTATTCAAAGTATTACAAGGAAAAGTCAAAATCTGATCATTTGATATGAGGCAAGACTGGGAGGTTATTTACATTTTATACGATATGGGAGATACAGTATTTTCCATAACAATGGAGATACAGTATATTCCATAACTATGTTACAATATTGATATAAAATCCTCAGAATTTTAAACATGGACTCTAACTCAAGTTTTCACATTTCTACAGAAACCTTTGATGATTCGTCAAGACGTTTGACGTCCACATATGTATGTAGACAATATTACACTTTGGGAAATTTCTGTTTTCTATGCTGGTTTCTCTTTTCTATCTATGAACCTTCTTTGAATATGGATGGCCCAAAGTTTGTTTCATAGTAACTTAATGTTGCTTATTCCGCTTTTCGTACTACTTTAAAATATCAAACCATATACCCGGGCATGGTGATATGTTTGTTCCAATTCAAAGTGAAAAGTACAAAAATACCCAAACTGCATGATAAGAAGTATTTTGTTATTCTGTACACGTGTTTCGTAGCAACCTCTCAAAATGGGTCAGATTACGGTATAAGGTCTATATAAGGCATATATATTGGACTTGCAAGTCGATAATTTCTCAAATGAAAGTAAAGGTTGTAATCAACTCTACTGTAAATCTCTACAGCTGAGGTTATACAAACGAACAGCCAAAACAATATGAACGTACCTCATTTTCTTGTGTGACCTATGAAACTATTTTTCGAAAACAATTTTGCCGATTGTTCAGACAATAGTGTAGTTTTACAGCATTAATCTACATGAAGTATTGCCATTGCATACTGGTAGAAGCTGCAGGCAAAATTATTTTTCGTTTTTGGCAAAATGTAAGAAAAACTAAATATTTATCAATAAAGTATTACTAAGTCTTTGTCATCCTTGTTGGTTTTTGCTTTCTATGTGTTGTATTTTAAAAGATTTGTTTGGCGGTGATCAAATAAAAAAAGTTTTTTGTGGTGTTTGAATTATAGCATACCTGGGCTTTCCATAACTGTCCATGTTTCATAAAAAAGTCCAGTTCTGTTGTCCCACATAACCCAATCCGAAAATTTGTTAAACGTCGCTCCTGTCAAAAAAGAGATATTCAAACCCTTAATACAAACACTTTAATGCTTAATAGCTAATGTTTGGAGATGTCAGAAGATTCGACAAAGGAATACCGAAGCAAAAACGATGAAGGGGAGTTCAAAAATCAAAAATCTAAAAATCAAGGCAATCCATATCAAATACAAAATGAGATAGCACGACAAAGAGAAGACAAATAAGAATGCCACAAAAATAAAGCACCAGCAGTGTGAATCCTAACAAAATCTAAGGTATAATCAGGTGCTCTGAAAGGGTAAGCATGATCTGCTCCACGCGTGGCAACCGTCATACTGGCATTGAAAAGTCCGGTTTTGTCACAGTCGGTGTTTGTCAGTCCGGTCATAAACTCTGGATCTACCCAAAGATATCTATTCTCATCTGTGAAATAGAAACAAGTACGGTCTGTCAAATCATGGTGACAACTGGAAAACTTTTGTAGTAACAATTGCAACAATGACTGAACATACCCTTGATGTAATTTCGCTCTGTTGACAAAGTCTACAAGCACGACAATAGCGAGCAAGCTGTGAAATGTAGACGCCATATGCCAGATACTGTTCAATTTAAAAATGGAAAGTTCACTATTGGAAAGTCGAAATCGTCACCCTTGTCTTTAAGTCATCTTCAGTCGGGCAAGTACAATGTTTTCATATATTTTTCAATAAGAACGATGCAATATACGAAAAAATGATTTCTGTTAAAAGTTAGGGATCAGTATGAAAAAGAAAGGAAATGGGGTAAATGTCAAGGAGACAACACCCCATATCCAGGTTAAAACGAAAGTTTTCGCCTAAACAAGGTCCTTCACTGATGCAATTTTCTAATAAAAAAAGAACGCCTTTTGCTTTAAGAAAGAACTGTGGTATCCTTGACAAGCCTTTTGATGTGTTTAGAGTATATATGTCATTCTGTACCTCTTGTACCAACTAAAACTGTAAGCTAACTGTAGCTTGTATTGGTCGTACAGGTTGATGTATATAAACTATCAGCACTGCCTGAATAGAAAGTCAATCTGTTTTGTTGTTATGTTGATTGGTACTGCAAATGGTCTGAAACAGTTGTATGAAAAACTAACTGCGAACTAGAATTTTCCGGCGAACCAGGCACAAACTGACAAAAAGTGACAAAAGGTATGAAATGCAATGTCCATTTGGACATGATTTTGGTAGGCGGCTACAATGTATGTGATTCAGATAGTTATATGAATTATATATTTAACCGTGCCATTTGCACAAAATGGGAATGGTAAGTGTACCCTTTTGAAATACAATGATAAATATTAAAAAAGGATTATTAACAAGCCTAAAAATTAAATCAGAAAATCAAGTCGTACATGTATATACAACAAATAAGGTACCTGAAACAGTGGCGATTTTAGCCAAAGTTCCATTTTCTTTCCATATTCTGTCTTCTATTCCTGGATAAATACAAGAGGCTCCTTGGTTACACCACTGAATTGAATCGTTAGGAACATGTGCAAATGTACAATTCATAAGCTGAAATAACTCGTACCATTCCATTGTAAAATTTAATCCGGTTTTAACATCTTTAAATCCAAGCGCATCGTGCATTATATTCTACAAAATAGTAATGAAATGATATAGACAGAGTGAGAGAAATCATCTAGATATATAAATATTCTTCTAAAATTCATTAAATTGGCAAATACAAGTTTTTCTTAAAAAATGTTGGCTTTTTCAATATTACACAAAAAAAAACCCGCAACTAGTTTCAACTGACATCCAACACATTGGCGGATCCAGAAGGGGGTTCCGGGGGTTGGAACCCCCTTTTTTTCTTGACAATAATGTATTTTTTAATGAATATCCTAATGTTTTATTAAGAAATACCCCCAAAATTTTCCAAAAATCTCCTTTCATTTCCTATTGCAACCCTCCCCTTTTCTAATTGCCTGGATCCGCGCCTGCAGCAGAACTTTGAACTTATTGCAGTTCAAGATCATCAATGAGCGTGTGCTTGAAAATGTTTTGGAATTTAAAACCGGAAAGCATGAATATTTCATTTATTCACTATGATGACATCTTGGGGTCGAACTTTGGACCTCTGAATCAGAATCCAGGCAAGATTAAGATATCTTCATGTAGTTCAACCGATTCACTGGCACTATCTAAATCATCTTTGTGGCGACATATAGTTGGCACATCTAAGGTTGCGTTAATCAACTAACCCAATCAATCTACGCGTACGCTTGCAGCAGATCATGCTTAACCTGATTATACCTCAATATCTTGAAGGGTCCAATGCTTTAGTTTTGAGGTATTCTTGTTCATTTTTGTTTATGTGTTTTGTCTTTGTCATGCTGTCTCCATTCGTATTTGGATATGAATTTCCGTGTTTTTTTTCATTTTTGATATTTGAATTTCTCCTTTCTTCCTGTTTGCTTCGGTATTCGTTTGTTCATGTATCTACATATATCTACTACAATGTAGAAAACATGTCATGTAATACATCATCTATTGCAAATCTCAAAAACTAGCCCTGATATGCTCCATCTAACCACCGTGAGTTTTTTTTCATTGGGATCAAATATGGGGGGGGGGGG
>MJUU01051644.1:11510-21635 GCA_002080025.1 Modiolus philippinarum | reverse complement strand
GGGCTTAAATCATAAAAATCCCGAAATCCCGGGCTTAAAAACATCCAATCCCGACATCCCGAAAAAGGTCCTCCCCCCCCCAATATAAAAACATAGTATGAATCTCCGTACAAAACTGACTAACTTAATGTTATCATCGAGAATCTCAACCTTACCAACTCACTCCAGCAGGATGCAATGTCGCAGACATTAAAATTAAAAACGGTTCCTTATCGTTTCATGTAATGTACAAACTAAAGTTGATTTTTTGTTCCTTTACATTTTTACTGTCATGTTCATGTTGTTTATCCCCTTCATTTTTAGTATGATTTGAATCATAATTTATTTAGTAAGGGTGCTGAAGGTAGTAATGTAACAAATGTTTAGGAAAGGACTTGATAGTAAGTTTAAATAAATATGATTGTATTGCTGTTAATGATGACTTTAAGATTAAGAACAACTATAAGACTGTTGTTCCATGGCTTGGTTTTACCATGTATATTCGTATAGACTTTGTCTCATGTGCATTTATTCCATCACCTTTCATCGATAAAAGAACGATCAAAAACCACAAATCTAAAGTTTCCTATTACATTTGTTCGATTCTCTGCTTTGTGAAGTATTTACAATTCTTTTTTTTTTTTTTGGGGGGGGGGGTCGGGCATTTGTAAAGGGTAAAAAATAAATTAAAAAGTTTTGTACTCACAACTTCGAACTATTTTACTAATTTTCAATTTTCATGCTGATATATCTAAAAAATGGTTATATTATTTGCATCATAAATGAAAAATTATGTAAAAAATTGCGGTGAAATTGAGACATTGACCAAAATTATGTGTTTGAAGTAGTTGCAAGTTAAAATTTGCACTTCTTTTGCACACTTTTAGCATTAAAGGAGAGTATTGGCAAGACGAAAATTACATTCTATGAAAAATTTATCTGTATGTTTATCAGTTGATACTACATTGAAGTGTAAGTTTTTTTTCTCCAAGATTATCAATACCATGACAAAAATCTTGAAACGAAATTTATAATAAGAACTTGCTGAAGTATACTGGGAATTTTCATAGTTTAATGCAGAATCGAAAAAAAGTGATTACATGCATGCATCAAGGATGGTCTATGTTTTTATTGCACTTTGAAAGACTATTTGGGTTGGTATGGTATGTTATATTTGTTCCTGCATAATATTATATATAGTCTCTAACATTGTTTCCAGTTTATTACGTATATTTCTCACATTGAGATAGTTAAATTTTCACATTTTAAAGTTCGAGGTTTATCCGAGAACTTTAAAATGTGAAAATTTAACTATCGAGATGTGAGAAATTATCGTAATAAACCGGAAAACAATGTTAGAGATTTTTTTCTCTAATTCCTACTCAATTTATTTGACGTAAAGCGATCTCCGTAGTCTACAGTCTCAAGTATGCCGCCATTTTGTTGCTATAATCGTTGCTATGTGTATCATTGCGCCTTCCATTGAAAGGTGTGTTGAGTGTAATGTTTTTGATAAAAAATGTCATATTATCAATAAATTCAGATATCTTAGTCATAAAATGTAAAAATCAATTCACTAGACAATGATGCAGGTGTTAATTTCATCAACATCCGGTTGCACTATTTCTAGAAACTGACACGAGACAACCAATCAGCAAGTGAGATCAATGTCTAAACATGTTGATTATTAAGTTCATCTAACATCATTTGGGAAGTATTTATTTTGAACAAGAATTAGAGAAAACATTTTATAGAATACTTTAATCCAATGGAGCAAATTTTGCATTTGTTTCTAACAGAATAAACATTATAGTACAAAAGTTCCCCAAGAGGAAGAAATATTACTTCCATATGCTTCTGTGTTATGCGGAACAAACATACGTTGACAGAAGTTATAATTAAGGTATTTCGTTGTGTCGAACTCGGTTGTCTCGAAAACTCGGATGTGTCGAAGTAAATTGTCGGTCCCAGCAAATTTCCCATTTGATTAATGCATTTTTACCCCTGATGACTTGAACTCGGTTGATTCGAAATCTCGGATAACTCGAGTATAACATATGGTCCCGTCCGAAATTTCAAACGCAATTTTACCTCGATATGTCGAATATGGCACGCGATAGTAACAAAAATGCGGTATACCTAGTATTTCGAACGAAAACTAGGGGTTTTCGTGCAAAATACTAGGTATACCGCACGTTAACTAGGGGTTTCCGATCGGTATACATAGTATTTCGCCGAAAACCCTAGTTTTCGTTCGAAATACTAGGTATACCGCATTTTTGTTACTATCGCGTGCCATACCGATCGGTATCGGAAATTCGAGTTTAAACCAAAAACGCTATTCATAGTTTTAGCCAATGAGAAGCGAGAAACGGAAATCGCTATTTGATATTTAACGTTCGTCCAATCAGAAACGGAAAACGGTATTCAGGGTTTAATTAAACCAATCAAAATCGTTTATTCTGTTTATCGCTTATAATTCTCTATTTTTTATTCAAATTTTCGTATCTTTTATTTGTTTCATATATTTTGATATTATAAATTAATTATTTTTCGTTCGAAATACTAGGTATACCGCATTTTTGTTACTATCGCGTGCCATAGTCGAAGTTTGATTATGCATTCGAGAAAGAACAGTAACATTTCCAATAAATTGTCTACACATCATTGTCAATCATTAATTAAATGTCTAACGTGTAAATGTCTTTTGTCAGATACGCGTGTCCAAGCGGAACTCAACTGCGCTTTTCTTTGATTTTTTGTCGGAACAAATTTGTTTGGACTCTCTGTTTAAAAATTTTTTATAGTGCATTCATGCTAATATTTTTGCTTATTATCAATTTTTTCCAACAAATATGCAACAGTTACAGTGTGTACATCAACGGGAAATGCATTTAACAAAAATAGACCATGTTATGTTCTTGTCTGTTGTTTATCTCACAAGGAAAAAAAAAATATCCTTATCCATACCTCGGATGTCTCGAACCTCGGATAACTCGAACAATTTTCGATGGTCCCTTCAACTTCGATTTATCGAGGTTCGACTGTATCAGTAAAATCCATCAGAAATTTTCAATAGTTTGCAGAATCAAACTTTAAAAAATGGACCTACCAAAAATAAAATAAATATTGGAGGTCATATAAGCTCACAATCTTTCACCAAAAATGAAGATGTTTTAGTTGAAATGTAAAGGAAAATTATCATTTTTTAAAAATTGTTCAAGTTACATCCATGAGAATTTCGGTTAATTTTATATATTGCTAGTCCCTGTATTGAACTTTCTAATGACAAAATGAAAAATGGGGGTCATGGACCTTATCATTTAATTATTTCATAAAATCAAAATTTTCGTAGTGGTTTCTTTGTAAAATATTTCTTGAAATTACCTCTTTTTTAAATTTTCATTTCATAAATTTTACAGTTAGTGTACAAATACTATTCTGATTTTTTTCGTCTAAAATAAATGCTTGACTAAGCGAAATGGGCCCATTATTTGAATTTTGAGTAAAATATTATAAAGATTTGTCCAAATTTTAAATTTTTGTATATTTTTCTAATCAAAAATGCCTATCAAAGCAGGAAACGTGAAATCAAAATGGAGGAATACTACTGAACCACCTTAAATAGAGGTTTTATCTAAAACTTACAAACAATCCTAATGTATCTCCAAATTTAAACTGCCAGACAGGTTTTTTCAGTGCATATATTTCTATACTGTCATCATCTTCAAACTGTGGCATTAAATTAGCTGGTTCTCCTGTGGGACAGAATGGTATAACGCCTGCCTGACAGTATGGACTACTTTTCGGTCTTAAACTATAACGTCTGAAAATAAAGGAGAAAAAATATTTAACATACAATCCTGGTAAATGACAGGCCAAGATAACTGTCATTTCTGATAGGCAATTGCTATTCAACCGTTTATAGTCTATTGGTGGCAATTCTACTCGAACTGTTCAAACCTGATACTTTTACCTGATGCATTGCCTCGGTCCAATACAACTGTCTATTATCCAGTGGACATAATCATGATAATTCGTGACAATTTTATATCAATCTCTGGGACAAAACCATAGGCTCCACAGCTCCTTGAGAGCCGGAGCCTAGTGATTGAAGCCCGAAGCCCAAGTGATTGAAGTCCGAAGCCCTAGTGTTGGAGGCCGGAGCCCTTGCATTGGAACCCGGAGTCCGACATTCAAAAAAGGATGGAGGGAGTCCTGAGCCCTAGTGTTAGATCCTGGAGCACACAGCTCAGAGCCCGTGTTATTCTGTATTCATCACGGTCGATTAGTTATACTACAATTATCCAAAGGAACTAGAATGATAATCAATGACATTACCTCGGGCTAGTGGTGCGGGCGTACGGACAACAAAAAATTAAACCAGCCGTATTCGTTTTTTTTTTTGACAGTGTGAAAAAGAAACCTTTTCATATATTTCATGACATTTAGGCGTGCAGATCATATATGAATAATGTCATTTTGTTTATCTGAATATCAATTATGCAGTTACGTACTAGATGTTGAAATTTTCAACTTATGATATGTCCGTAAATTGAAATTTAGACCTATTGATATATTTCTTCTGATATTTCTTAACCTTATATTTTTTAAAAACCCCAAAAGAAGGTCGTTTTGGGCTGCACATCCATACCTACCTATATATATATATATATGTTGCCCCTTTATTCCCGTTGACATAACATCATGAATGTAAGATTTCATGTTATGTATATACAAGTCGTGGATCACATCACATTGTTTAAGTTGACTAGGAAAAAAATTGATACCCGAAATCTCCAAACAACAGGAAAGTAGATCAATATCTCCAGAAATAGCAAAAATATTGTCCCGAAATCTCCATATTTTACATGAAACCCTACCACAAATTTGTCGCATGTCTCGTAGCTATACGAGCTTTGTTTTAGCCTGGATATGGGATGTTGTCTCCTTGACATTTACCCCATTTCCTTTCTTTTTCATATATAGAAGTTAACCTCTGGGGTGTACGGTCTACTTCGTTATTTTTTGGCAAGTATAGAAGATATTTTAGCTTCCGATGTGTTATAAACATATGACTTCTTGTGTACGAATTCAAGCAAATACTGCTTTAATATTGTAACTCGGGGTGGGGCAGTTTACCCATTTTAAGCTTACCTGGCTTTATTCCATTAATTGGCGTCAGTCACCCGTCGTTCATCCATCGCGCGTCATTAACTTTTAATTAAAAGATCTTCGCCTTTGAAACCACAAGGCCAATTTGGACCAAACTTGGTTACAATAGTTTTTGGGGCTGTCCCCTTCAAAGTTTGTGATTTTTATGCTTGTGGATCCAACATGGCCGCCAGCGGGAAACAAATTTTAGCATAGGATTCATGGGAAATTCAACTTGAGATCTCCTCAGAAGTTACTGAGTCAATTTGAACCAAACTTAGTCAAAATAGTCCTTAGGAACATCCCCTTCAAAGTTTGTGTTTTTTTACTCGTACCGTATCCAACATGACTGCCAGTGGGGAACAAATTTTAACATGAGAAACCTAAGGATAATGTATTCAAATCTTCTCCTCTGAAAAAAAAACGGAGCCAATTGGAACCAAACTTATTAGCAAAAGTACTTGTAATTTTTATGTTCGTACCTCATATTAGGTGGCCACTAGTGGGGGACATAGTTTAACAAAGGACTCTATCTGAAATGCGTTCAAAGATCTTATGATCATATGTTCAACAATGTTTCCGACGTGTGGTCCCAGTTTTCAGGTACGTACCTACGAAGGGACCGCCTACATGTGTATTGTGACTTAGTCTGATACCAATTTGATCAAAGGAGAAGATCTCCGAATGCATAATCCAAAAGGTCCCTATTTTAAAATACGTTCCCTGCTTGGGCTATCTTGGATGACCCGCCATACCAACATAAAAATCAGAAACAGTTTGAAGGGGAACACCCAAATTTGGTTCCAATTTGCTAGTGGTTTTTGAGGATGAAAGTTAACAACGAACATATGTAAGTTTGCTAAGATCTAGGTAAGCTATCTGGTCTCTGTACAATCCAGGTGCCCTCACCCCCGGGCAACACCCATGGAATATAACACAGTCACTGCCTCGGGTCATACTAAAAAGCGCCCTAGAGCGCCCGAGTGGTAAAAAGTGGCGGGGGAGTAAAAAGCAACTGGGGGAAGTAGAAAGTGCCCGAGGGAACTTTTATATTTATTTACAGGATAAACCGAGTGAAATGATAAAATATATGATATTGATATACTTTGAAACATGATATCTGTATACTTTGCTACAAATTCTTGTGAATTTGTGGACCATGTCTCTTAAGTTTTGCCAGCTGAATGGTTACTACTCCAAACTATGAGGGGCTACAAAACAATCTTGCAACTATCTAATGTATTTACAACATTGCAGTGCTTTCCATTAAATATTTATGAACACCATATAGGTAATATGGATAAGTTTCCATGTTTTATTCATTCAACTTGTAACGATGTTTTACCGTTTGAATAAACCATATTGAACGCTCAAAATCCGGTAGCAGGACGTTTCGGTCATAGTGTAACCTCGGACTTTGTCGTTTCGGACTTGGACGTTTCGGCCATCGTATGCTAATATTACATTAAAACATCTTACACGCATGTCTCGAACTGATGTAATTTTGCAGCTAGCTGTCATTTTAATTGGATATTACCTTAATACATCTTACACGCATGTGTCAAACTGATCATGTAATTTTGCAGCTAGCTGTTATTTTGATTGGATATTACATTAATACATCTAACACGCATGTGTCAAACTAATGTAATTTTGCAGCTAGCTGTTCTTTTAATTGGATATTACATTAATACATCTTACACGCATGTGTCAAACTGATGTAATTTTGCAGCTACCTGTTATTTTATTTGGATATTACATTAATACATCTTACACGCATGTGTCAAACCAGAGACATATAATTACAGAGATTGGCAACTCTACTATCGCCCCATATTAATCATAACAAACATGGTACGGCCACATCAGAAATTCTTAAACTACTTCTAATTTAGTCGACATATTTCTAAACCGAAACGTGAATTGTTTTCGTTAATTATTTTATAGTTGTGTTTCTAAAATTTGAATTAGAAATATTGATTAATAAAAAAGATATTGGCAAATAAAATGGGGACTTCATGTGGAAATCTGACAACGACGATATCGATGTGCCTTGTTTACTTTTGAAACTCCTCTTTTATTTCTCTGATTACAACTTCCTAGTAATAAAAACTGGAAAGTATTTTACCATTGTGGTTGTGTTTAGATAGTTTTATTATGATATTTTCATACAGTATCGAGATATTAGAGATTTATATTTGTGAAGTGGAAGTTTTATCGAAGTCTCGATGGCGGCGAGATTTCACGGGAATTCGTCAAGTTGCCAATCTCTGTAATTATATGTCTCTGGTCAAACTGATGTAATTTTGCAGCTAACTGTTATTTTGATTGGATATTACATTAACACATCTTACACACATGTGTCAAACTAATGTAATTTTGCAGCTAGCTGTTATTTTAATTGGATATTACATTAATACATCTTACACGCATGTGTCAAACTGATGTAATTTTGCAGCTAGCTGTTATTTTAATTGGATATTACATTAGGGACCGACCATTTAACCTGAAGGGGGGGGGGTATGGTTTTTTTCTGGGGAGATTTTTTCACGTGTATCAACAAAATATTTTTTTCAAAATTAACATTATTTTTTTGGGCAGAAAGCCTCCGTCAGAAATTTTTTTTTCATCATTTTGGCAGCCAAATATTTTTTTCACATAAAATCGGCTCCAGATTATTCTTTTAGAAAAAAACCATAGCCCCCCCTTCAAGTTAAATGGTCGGTCCCTTAATACATCTCACACGCATGTTTCATTTTGTACTTGAACTAACAATCATAAAAATAGAAAAGACTGGTTAAAAGGTCAGATTTTATAGCAAAGAGTGCAAAACTTGCATTAGTATTCTTTTATGCCATTTTAATGACATAAATATGAATGGAGAACACGGACCTCGACGAAGACACCCTCGAAATGAGATACCACGTATTGAAAATACCTTTCTCCGGAATCTGTGGTATGCTCAAAGTGATGATATGGTATTTTTTATTCCTTTATCAAGCAATTATACATGTAGAATCGTGACTTTAATTGTGCTACGCCAGATTGGGGCCGTGCCGTATATATGCAGTAATTTTGCAAGTCTGCAGTTAGGCTGCACTCGCCTGACTTTCAAAAATTACAATCAATATTCTGTGTAAAAATCATTAAAACGAGAGAAACAGAGGGGACTTCTATAGTGAAAGAAAGCTGTCATCAAAATCCTCCATTATCTTAACGGCGCATTTTGCCTTCCCGGGCGACCTCGGGCGCTTTTTAATATGACCGTCTACCTCACCTACAATTCTTTTATTAAATGTCTAGAATGTTTAAAATTTCTGAAAGTATAATAAGCCAAAAATTGGTTAAACGTCACAAAACGAGAAAGAGATCTAATGATGAAAAAAAGGAAAACTACTCGTCTTGACCCCCATTTTCGGTGTGATAAGCACGGATTCAGTACGTTTCCGTTGCAGTTACATCAAGAAATTACTTACTTGTATGGAACCGGCCAGATATCTGCCAACACTTCACAAGTGAAAAATGCGATAAAAATCCAAATGATAGTTTTAGAATAACATAGTCGTATCTCCATTTCAATTATTTAATGGTATTTTGCTCCGCAAAGATGTCCTATTCTTGAAAATAGTAAAAAATGGCGGAAGTTCTTCAAGCTTTACCACTAGGTTGGGTTACATTTTACTTATGTAAACATGTGATATGTATATACTGTTAATGAGGTCATGACATTGTCACATGATGTAGATAGTAAAGTCCAATAATTTTGTAACATATTATAAAATAAATTAATATAGATATATATATATATAGTAAATAATGTGTATGAGGGCCTTGTGGTAGATTGGTTGATCCAAACTAGCTAACCTGCTTTTATAGTCCCAATTATCTGTCGAGGTATACAAATCTATTTTTATCATCCTATGTTTATCTTTTACTGATCTGACTTTTTATTTTTATTTTTTACTTTTTATATTGCTTTGTGACAAAAGCAATATAGAAAGTAAACAAGAAGTGATATGGATTGAAATCCATATTAACTGGTCGATTCTATATGTATTAGACTTGGCTTGATAAGATAAGAATAAGATAAGAAAACTTTATTTTGATTCGGCACAGATACAACATACAAACACAAGCTCTAGAGAGCTTTTTACTGAATATAAAAACATATAAATTAACATAAAAACAGCATAAAAAGAAATAACAATACATGCAATAAATTAATTACATCTTACAAATCAAAGCATGCAGCAAAGCAAATTTAGCACTATTTAGTTTAAGATGAAATACAATAAAAAATTTTTTAGCCTTAAAAATTAATAAATACAAACAATATTTGAAATAATTTCACCAGATTTCAGGATTGCCCGTCCACCCTCTACTAATACAATGAGTGTTTACCTTCAGTGGTTATTGGTTTTCCAAATACCGTATTCGACCTTATTAGCGCCCCTGCTGCAATAAGCGCCCCCTCACCCTTTTTCAAAGTCAAAATGCACAAGGGCCCCTCAAAACTCCCAAACTGCCAAAATTTACTTACGTTTTTTTGCCGATGTTTGAGTTTTAAGCGGGTATATTATCGCCGTAATTTTAAGAAACAGAATGTTTACATACCTCCCACGACTCCTGAGTAACGATATCTATTTATTTATGCCGAATTCGCGTGATTAATTACTGTTACTTTCTCATTTCACCACGATTTAAACAACCGGAAGTTAAAGACGCATTATAGAACTCAAAAATAATGACGGTAGCGGACATGCATAAATTCCGGTTTTGCCGATTCAATTAAGCGCCCCGGTTTTTGAATTTTCTAAGCGCCCTGGGCGCTTATTGGGTCGAATACGGTACTTTATCTGTCACTGTCGAAATGGCAATCTACAGAAACTATAATTAAAGCAACTTATTACAATTTAATATCATATTGATCATTCAGTCGTAATTCTGGAAATCTCAGAAATGGTGGCACATCAAATGATTTTTTTTTTTTTT
>MJUU01051644.1:0-11242 GCA_002080025.1 Modiolus philippinarum | reverse complement strand
TTTTTTGGACATGGAATTTGTACCATTCCTAATATCTGGTAAAATCGTTGACATACATAACATAATTTCATAATTACAATTGTCCCCCTTCTGAAGAAGGTTCAGGTAAGAACAGCCCATTGCCTTGGCATATTTTATCAGTGAAGAGTACTTTGTAGTGTGCGGTATTTCCTCCGATGCCAACCAATATAAGGTCCGAAAAGCTCCTATAAGGGCAGTCTTTTCCATTAAGGAATGAACTCCTACAGCTTCCTGTATACCATGGCCATTTTGTGACAGGATACGTTGAGCCTCCNCGCCAACCCCCATAAAGATTGGACCCTAGGGAAATTAAATCTCAATTATCTTTGAAATGGTTCATCAAAATCAATTAGACAGGCCATCAATAGATTGAGGTCAATTTGAACTACTTAATGCATGTATAATAATAGACTTAACTGTGACCAATAAGTAAGAATTTCAACAAAACTGAATATAATGTAAAAATAACTTCAATAACTTAATGAAGTTATCAACAGAGTAATGTCCCTTGATTAACAAAGCAGTAACTAATATAGGATATTGCCTGATAACTGGTATAAGTTATTTAAAAAAGTCAGTATCTCGTAGTAACTCATTTAAGTGATTTTGGTGATAACTTATTTAAGTTGTACCCCTGACTGATGCAGATAAAGCAAAACAAATTCCTTTTATGGTTAAGATTGCTCAGACACACTGGAGCCGACTGCTTACAATTTTGAAGGACTCAAGTGCCATCGTTCTTATTCTCCTTATATGCAAAGTGGGTACTTTTGCCTGATCTAGAAGTATTTCATACGATGAATTAAAATCTTGGTACACAAAACATTTACATTTAAATCATATTGGTTATTTGCCCTTTATCAGTTTTTAAACATCTTTAAGTTTATGGTCTTCCAAACATTTAGATTTTATCTGCACTGAAGAGACATAAGTTGTCGAAATGCGCATATGCAGAAACAGAATTCACATTAAATTCAGTATTTACTTATTTGTATAACTAGCTTTTACAAGTTTTGACAAGTGTCCCTATGATTGGGTCATTTCTGGGCTTTTTATGTATGATAACGATTTTACCAGATATTAGGAATGGTACAAATTCCATGTCCAAAAAAAAAAATCATTTGATGTGCCACCATTTCTGAGATTTCCAGAATTACGACTGAATGATCAATATGATATTAAATTGTAACAAGTTGCTTTAATTATAGTTTCTGTAGATTGCCATTTCGACAGTGACAGATAAATTATTTTGAAAACCAATAACCACTGAAGGTAAACACTCATTGTATTAGTAGAGGGTGGACGGGCAATCCTGAAATCTGGCATATTAAAATTTTTTTCATCACAAATTTTAGAATAACTTTTTATACAGCTTCTCGCAATTTGTATACGAAATGTATACTGCCCATGCCTATAAAATTTTTATTTCTTGAAGAAATTATATCAATTTAGGCTCAAAAGGAGCCTTACAGTATAAACTTTCCAATTAAATAAGATTCAGTTGTCAACATCTTCAATATGTAACAAAATAAACACTGTATTCAAACTATATCGTCTTCTATAGGGACTAAATTCACATATGTGCCAGACAGGTTTCCGAATTAGTGGCGTTATACCTTTTAGCTCTGGGATTTCACTCTTGGTCACAAGTATCATATGGGGATGATGGTTAAATATGAATGAAAATTATTGCACATGTTTGACTGGACCAACACAGATTGAACAAACGCAAAATCCATTTGCAGATGCATAGTAGATCTGAACAAGGACTTATAATGAGAAGGATAAGCATCTTTTGTATTCTAAAGAAATACTCCACTAGTGCAGCTGTTGGAGGGTGTTGTATATATATATACCTGTTAGGGTACTAAAATTCATGAGTCATCGTTCTTAATAGCATTATTGCACTGGCTACTTTTCCTGTTTCGTGGGTTTTTAGTTGGGTGCCAATTAGGCAGAGAGGATCAATTTCATTACAAAATGCACCTGTTACAGAGATTTGATTCCTGTACCCCTAGGCCAACTGCTCTACTACCTAATGTGAAGGAGTACTCCAATAACGCAGCTAATGGAGGGTGTTATTTACCTGTTATTGTACTATAACGTTTATTTACAGACTGATGCTTCCTCACACAACTGAAAAATAACACAGATATTTTTTCATGAACTCCCTAGGGAGTCAGATGGAGTGTGTCGACAGGATATGCATGCATCAATGAACGTAACCTTACTATCACTTCAAAACTTTTGCAGCAAGGTTACAGATTTCATAAATTGTTAAATACATTTAAAAAGTTTTATCGAAGATATGAACATCTGACATCTAAATATAATGTCACTCGCAAACAGCTTATTTCTAAGGGCATTTCCCATCCTCGATTTTACGGAAATGTTGTTAAAAAATATCAGAAACTGATTAAAAATCCANTGACAAGTGTCCCTATGATTGGGTCATTTCTTTGCTTTTTATGTATGTCAACGATTTTACCAGATATTAGGAATGGTACAAATTCCATGTCCAAAAAAAAAAAAAAAATCATTTGATGTGCCACCATTTCTGAGATTTCCAAAATTACGACTGAATGATCAATATGATATTAAATTGTAACAAGTTGCTTTAATTATAGTTTCTGTAGATTGCCATTTCGGCAGTGACAGATAAAGTATTTGGAAAACCAATAACCACTGAAGGTAAACACTCATTGTATTAGTAGAGGGTGGACGGGCAATCCTGAAATCTGGCATATTAAAATTTTTTTCATCATAAATTTTAGACTAACTTTTAATACAGCTTCTCGCAATTTGTATACAAAATGTATACCGCCCATGCCTATTAAATTTTTATTTCTTGAAGAAATTATATCAATTTAGGCTCAAAAGGAGCCTTACAGTATAAACTTTCCAAGTTGTCAACATCTTCAATATGTAACAAAATAAAAACTGTATTCGAACTATATCGTCTTCTATCATTGTCTATAGGGACTAAATTCACATATGTGCCAGACTGGTTTCCGAATTAGTGGTGTTATACCTTTTAGCTCTGGGATTTCACTCTTGGTCACAAGTATCATATGGGGATGATGGTTCAATGTGAATGAAAATTATTGCACATGTTTTACTGGACCAACACAGATTGAACAAACGCAAAATCCATTTGCAGATGCATAGTAGATCTGAAAAAGGACTTATAATGAGAAGGATAAGCATCTTTTGTATTCTAAAGAAATACTCCACTAGTGCAGCTGTTGGAGGGTGTTGTATATATATATACATGTACCTGTTAGAGTACTTAAATTCATGAGTCATCATACTTAATAGCATTATTGCGCTGGCTAGTTTTCCTGTTTCGTGGGTTTTAGTTGGGTGCCAATTAGGCAGAGAGGATCAATTTCATTACAAAATGCACCTGTTAGTGTTACAGAGATTTGATTCGTGTAGCCCTAGGCCAACTGCTCTACTACCTGATGTGAAGGAGTACTCCAATGACGCAGCTAATGGAGGGTGTTATTTACCTGTTATTGTACTATAACCATGATAACGTTTATTTACAGACTGATGCTTCCTCGCACAACTGAAAAATAACACAGATATTTTTTCATGAACTCCCTAGGGAGTCAGATGGAGTGTGTCGACAGGATATGCATGCATCACCTGTCATTTTAGAATTGACCTGTCTAAAATTAAATTCTAGCCTGTAACTAACAAGTCTATGAAATGATTTAATGCTAGATCATGTAGATCTAGTCTTATGTCATGAATGTAAACATGTCACTGTCAGTGGCAAGTACGAGACTGTCACATTTTGTTAGTGAACCAACAAGTGATGACAACCATTATGACCACAGAAAGGACTGCTTGCAATATACATGATATAATTTCAGAAAAAAATCTGATTTTGATTTTGCCTTTTCCAATTTTGTTGGAAATTACAACACACATGTCATTTCCGATGTGCTTTCATGATGTTCATTTTAACTTGGACATCAAGTTAACTTGGACATCAAGTTAATCATTCCATGTTATTTTTTTAAAAGGTTTTATTGAAAATCTTACATTAAAGTTAGATTATCATATTGGTCAAAGGACAAAATGGCTTAACTATTAAAATCAAATACAAGTTACATCTGAGTACTGGTGAGTAGTGACTATTTGACAGAGTACACAAGTATTGAATTGCAGATATTTTGCAATCTACTGATATAAGAAAAATCATAACCATCAGAATGTGTAGCAAGCTTTCAGTAAGTGATTGACAGTTGTCCCAATCTCTTGTATATAGTTTCCCCATATAAAACTCAGGATTCAGCTCAAGGATTGACAATAATAAGAACAAGATTTGCAATTGCAAGCAATAGCTGATGTCGCCCCTGGCAGCCAATTCGATGCTTCCATCTTGTTCGCAGCGTCAAAATCTACCTAGAAATTAATTTTCATTGAAATTGGACAAAGTTGAAATATTGACGCATTTTGGCAGCCATCTTGAAAATGGCGGCCATTTTGAAATTTTCTTCCATTGCATCTTGTTTGCAGTGTCAAAATCTACCTATAAATCAATTTTCATTGACATCAGACATGGTTAAATTTTTTACGTATTTTGGCGGCCATCTTGGAAATGGCGGCCATTTTGAAAAATTTCTTCGCATAAATTCCTTCCACTCATCCTATTGAACATTTCTCTAAAATATAAAGAGTTTCTGCAAAGCAGTTGCCGAGATATTGAATCCTCCATTTTTTAATGTAAAGTGGCGGCCATCTTGGAAATGGCGGCCATTTTGAAAATTTTTTTTCCGTCATGCACAATTTCACATGGTGGTCCAACTGTGTGCCAAGTATCAAGTGATTCGGTTCAGGCAGCTTTGAGAAAAGGCCCGGACAAAATTCCGGGAAGTAAAATAATAATAAAGAAAGAAAAAAAATAATAATAACAAAGAAACGGAACAATAACAATATGTCTCCCCGACTTCGTCTGGGGCGACATAATTAAAATAGCTGATAAAAGGCCCAGACAAAATTCCGGGAAGTTAAATAATAATAAAGAAAGAAAAAAAAATAATAATAACAAAGAAACGGAACAATAACAATATGTCTCCCCGACTTCGTCAGGGGCGACATAATTAAAATAGCTGATATATAATCATACCCCAGCTTTCCATAGGAAAAAAGGTCTTGTGTTTAAGTGCATATTTAAAATGGTATTTTTGACTTGTATGAGTAACCATAGTAACAATGCGTTGTGTTGAAATATTGATATTTTTTATTGCAGGTTGTGAAGAGGGCATTGACTGCATGAATAACTTACCATCTGAAATTTTGTTTGATATTGTAAGTAGTAGAGTATGCTGTTAGAAAGGAAAATTATATAGACAAGTTAAAAAACTTAAACAAACATCTTTTTATATTGTTTGTTTTATTTTGTGTTTTTATGCCATGCCAAATGTGGTGGAAAATAATTACACATGTATATGATACCCTCTGTAAAAAATGAAAAGATATGGAGTAAGACAAAGTCTCTACAAACACATGGTTAAATCAAGCTATGGAACATGCATTTATTGTTGTTCTTCATTTTGAAGTCCCCATGGGACCTCTCAATGTCTGTCTGACTCAAAGGTTCCCAAGCATTCACTTGATGTATGCCATTAGAAGACCCTAAAACTCAATTTAGATGGGATTAGTTTTCGGAAAAGAAGTTTTTTCAGCTTGCCGGACCCAAAGGGTCAGTGTGAGCTATTGCCATCACTGGGCGTCTGTCGTTTGTCCGTCTGTTTGTTAAACTTTGGCATTATCATCTTCTCCTCTGAAACTGCTGAAGCAAATTTAATCAAACTTTAGAGAAGTGATGTATGGAAGGTCCTTAACCAAGATTGCTGATTTCGTTCCAATCCGACAAAAAACATGGCTACCAGTGCAGAACTTAGGTTTATCATTGGACCCTATGGGAAAAATCACATTTTCATCTTCTCCTCTGAAACCATGGAAGCAAATTCAACTTAACTTTACAGGAATGATGTATGGAAGGTCCTTACAAAGATTACTCATTTGGTTCAGATCTGACAAAAAACATGACCCCCAGCACGGAACTTAGTTTTAACATTGGACCCTATGGAAAAAATCTTATTTTCATCTTCTCCTGTGAAACCACTTAAGCAAATTCAACCAGACTTTACAGGAATGATGTATGGAAGGTCCTTTATTAAGATCGCTCATGTCGTTCCAGTCCGACAAAAAACATGGCCGCTAGCTTGGAACTTAGGTTTAACATTATACCCTATGAGAAATATCTTATTTTCATCTTCTTTTCTGAAACCACTGAAGCAATTCAACCAAACTTTATAGGAATGATGTATGGAAGGTCCTTTACCAAGATTGCTCATTTCACTCTGATCTGACAAAAAACATGGTTGCCAATGAGGAACTTAGGTTTAACATTGGATCCTATGGGAAAAATTTTTCATCAACTCACATTTTCATCAACTTCTTTGGAACCAAATTCTTCTGATCTGGCAAAAACATGGATGCAAGTAGAGAACATAGCTTAACATAAGACTCTAATAGGAAAAACATTTTTGGTCATCAGCATAGGCATGGTTTAGAAGCATCTTTGACAGGTGAGAGATACATGCTCAGTATCTGAGCCACTAGTCTTAAGTTATCATGACTATACCCTAGAAACTTTGAATTATTTTGGTTTCTGGACAATTACTTGTGAATAAGATTGCACACAGTTTTCAGTCATACGATTATAGCAAGTTTTCCAGTAAAACAAAACATTGAATTGGTGTGGAACTAGAGTGTAGCTGGCAACAAGGTACATTATAAAAAAAATATCTGTCATTTTTATGTGAGATTTGTTCATAGAGTACAATACACTATTTGTAAATAGTTTCAGGATATGAAGTCATTGCTGTTGATTTATTGTGCATGTCTCAATGCTTTATTTAAAATTTTAGCATAGCTGTACTATGTTACTAGGAATGTCCATTCACATTTGAAAGTATACGTATTCTAAATAGTAAAATACCAAAGTTACTGTAAATTTAGTTTCTGCAGATAGCTATTTCAGCAACTTTTGTCTTGGATCAGTGCAGATAGAATCAAAATATTTTAACGATCATAAACCGAATATGCATAAAAGCTGAGAGAGAACAAATAACCACAGTCTCGGACTAGTAAATTTTTTCAACCACTAGTCCGACTGGACTAACAAGAATTTTTTGTTGCAAAAATTTTATATTGCATTTTCTAGACAACATGCTGAATCTGCATTGCCTTTTATTGCATTTAAATTTTCATTTTTTTGGACTAGTAAAATGGGATGCGGACTAGTAAATCTGTTATCTCAGCTAGCCCGAAGGACTAGTAATGTAAAAAGTTTTTGACTGTAGCCAATGAGAAACATTGATAATTGTACCAAGTTAGTTATATATGGTTAAAGTGGAGATAATTTTGATTTAAATATCAAAAGAAGGTATTGATATGCTAATTAAAATCATCTCCACTTTGAACCATACAAAACCAACTTGGTACAGGGAGATAACTGACTGATGTTTCTCATTAGATCTATAAAATGAAAAGCCAAAATCAGCTGAGGACAGAGCTATGCAAGAGTAGGCTTACAGTTTTTAGCCTACTTTAAACCGAGGCAGATCTGCAACAATAACATGATGTTTAATTACCATGTTTTATAGATTTTTACAAGGTAGGAAGAGTTCCATGAAATATATGATACATACACAACTTACTTTTATTTCCAGTGCCATAATGTGCTGCTATACCTACAGTTCAAAATCCCTACAATTAAAACAGAAGATTTAAAAGAGGTAAATTATGTAAATAATTCCCCATCTGTACAAAACAACGCCAGAAGAATACCAAAGGAACAAAGGAGTGGTATTCACAAAAACAAAGTCCAAAGACATGGTAAAAACGAGAACACAGAAAACAGTGACGTTAGACAGCTACAAAGCACAGAAATAAAAAAGACAAAACACAACATTTAAAACTTAATCACTTACAGTGTGAACTCCCAAGAAACTGAGAGTGATATTTTTTTATTACAAGATTTACAAGTCATTTGGTATACTGGGATTGGAGAGAAAAGGGTCTATGGCATGATTTTGTTGCTTGGAACTAGGGATCAAACAAGTTTTACAAGACTGAGAAAATATCCTGACCAAAATAGTTTGACAGTATTGGACACATAATTCAGATTTTAGTAGATAAGCATTTGTTCAAGGGAGCTTTGTTAGAAATATCTAACAAATAACATTTTTAGTATATTTTAGGGAGAATACAGTGAGAAATAAAATCAAACACCAGTGAAAGTGTGAGACAAGAAAATCTCGGACACCCTCGGGTAAGATTTCAATCATCTCGGACTCGGCAAGCTTCGTCCAAGACTGGAAATCTTACCCTTGGGTGTCTGAGATTTCCTTGTCTTGCACTTCCCCAGGTGTTAGATTCTTTATATCTTCACATTATAGTGTCATAGAACAGCTAGTTCCCTCATTTAGTTCATGGTAAACATGTAAAAAAATGGGCCATGTAGGGTCAGGGACAAAAACCCATATAGACATATTCTGTCTTTATCTTTCAGTAGAAATCGTGAATTTTTCTGTCATTTGCAAGATAAGTGTTTCATAACCTGTTCTTTTGTGGATAAACATAAAATTTAGATTTACATGTAACTTATTTTGAATATCAATTAATCAGATTTATTTATAAATAAAATAATTAGTTATTTCTTGAATCATTTTAATCTAAAGTTGTTTACCACATTTCTGAAAAAATATGTATAACCTTGATGTATTTCAGAAATGTGAACAGTGCAGTATAAATCTGAAGGATAAAGAACTTGATAGCATTATAAGTGTTCTAAAGTATATATACAGGTAAAACTTAATGTATTTACATTAAAAGATATGAATTTCATAGTCTATGAATACAGACGAAGAAAGAAGAAGTAAAAAAATACAATGTTAAGCATGAATTATGTCATGTTTTGTTAACCGGAAAAATCTGGTTATTAAAATGGTGAAAATGGCGGGCGGCCGCCAAATGGGTACATCATTTGTCCGGAGCAAATCTCCTACAGTATTTGAGATAGGAAGTTTTTATTTTGAAGATCAATTGTACATATATCAAATGTGTGCTTGGTACTTTGATTTTGATTTTTGATAATTTACATTGTATTTCAAAAATACGTCAAATTTTTATCAATAGGGTACCCCCTTTGTCCAGAGCAAATCTCCTACAGTATTTGAGATAGGAAGTTTTTATTTTGCAGATCACTTGTACGTATATCAAAGGTGTGCATGGTACTATGATTTTGATTTTTGATAATTTATGTCAAAAATATCAGTTGTTGAACTTAGTCATTTTTACGTCAATTTTTTAACAAGTGAGTACCCCCTTTGTCAAGAGCAAATCTCCTACAGTATTTGAGATAGGAAGTTTTTATATTGCAGATCGATTGTAAATATATCAAAGGTGTGCATGGTACTTTGATTTTGATTTTTGATAATTTATGTCAAAAATATCAGTTGTTGAACTTAAACATTTTTATATCAAATTTTTATCAATAGGGTACACCCTTTGTCTGGAGCAAATCTAGTACAGTATTTGAGATAGGAAGTTTTTATTTTGTAGATCAATTGTACATATATCAAAGTTGTGCATGGTACTTTGATTTTGATTTTTGATAATTTATGTAAAAAATTTCAGTTGTTGAACTTAGTCATTTTTACATCAGATTTTTAACAATAGGGTACCCCATTTGTCCAGAGCAAATCTCCTACAGTATTTGAGACAGGAAGTTTTTATTTTGCAGATCAATTGCACATATATCAAAGGTGTGCATGGTACTTTGATTTTGATTTTTTGATAATTTTTTTCAAAAATATGAGTTGTTGAACTTGAACTTAGTCATTTTTATGTCAAATATTTACCAATAGGGTGTCCCATTTGTAAATCTCCAACAGTTTAATAGACAGGAAGTTTTAATAATGCATTTCATTAATACTCATTTCATTTGTACCTGTATCAGAGGTGTGCACAGTACTTTTATTTTCCTTTTTGATTAAAATCCAAGTGGCTGAACTTTCAGAAATAGGCTACTTGGTGGAAGGTGTAACATCGAAAATTAATGAAAAATGTAAGTACATTTCAAATATTCAGGGTCAACCCCTGTGTAAGATATGCTGTCCATGTAAAAGAAAACCTGCTTTGCTGTCACATTGACAGCTTTCCTCTTGTTTTACCTAAGTAGATATTGTGTTTTGTTATTTTTCGCAGCAACTACTCAGCAACCCATTTATTTTTTGGAATTACCCTCATTTGTCCTATTATATAATGTGATGAAACTTCAAGGGTCGAAAACTCATCTCCAGCCTGTAATTCAACATTCTAAAATGTTTGTTATATTACTTTGAATTTCTTTTGATCTACAGACATGACAGAGACTGATAATCTCAGTATCACCAAACTGAATACTATCACCAAATTATCAGATCACTGTGCAGACATAACATGCAGGTTGCTATGCTGACGTCATGTTTTGATACTACTTGTTGTGTTTATACATGTATACCTTGAATGAAGAGGGTTTCATTGGGGTCTAGGCGTGACACAGGATCCACCTTTTTCAGTAAGCATGACTTGTGAAAGTCAAAATTTTGTGCATGAAAATGGGAAACTAAGTAGAGCGGGATACATGAAATTAGATAAAAATGGTTCTGAAGTTTGGGAAAAATAATAATTTTACTTAGAGGGATTTTAAGGTTTTGGTTGTCAAAAACAAGTATGTTTGTCTTGTGTACAAGCAGCGACGTTAACCCTTTCTGCCGATATATTTTACAATACAAAACACAGGATCCAGTTGAAGATCAAAGATGGAAGAGGTATCCTACAGGATTCTTTTAAAGGGTCTATGATAAAATTCCCTATCAGAACTGTTAAGTTTGCATGCACAAGGAATGGCCGCAGCGTTATTGCTAGAATACGCCTAGACTTGCATATTACAGAAAACAAAGAACTACAACACGTTTCTGTCAAACTACACAGCATTATTTTAATGCAAGTAAAAGTATGTTTTGCTTAGAAAGTTATTGAGGTGTTACTGTACATACTCTGCCTCCATGGTATCCTATTTTGTGATGTGCAATGATGGTCTAGAGCATTTTGAAAAAAATGTAAATTTTTTTTCTCACATTTGAGACAAGCC